>CBVK0103450819.1:4628-16354 GCA_900067695.1 Picea abies | reverse complement strand
TACACCACTACAAAAGTATTGGTGAATGGTCGCAGGATATCATCCATCATTCTCATGAAAGTGGCTACAGAATTTTCCAAACCAAAGGGCATGACCAACCATTCCAAAAGACCTTCCTTTGACTTGAAGGTGGTCTTCCATACATCTACCTGTTCTATCGGGACCTGGTGGTAGCCAGACTTTAGATCAATCTTACTGAAGTATTTGGCCCCCATGAGATGATCAAGGAGGTCGTCAATTTGGGGAATCAGGTACTGGTTTCTAATTTTAATTTTATTCAGAGCCCGGTAATCAATGCAGATTCGTCAGGTTCCATCTTTCTTTTGTACTAGAACGATTAGGCTCCCACAAGGTGATGATTTGGGACGGATGTGCCCCTTGTGGATAATTTCTTGGATCTATCGCTTGATCTACTCATTCTCTAACAGAGAGATAAAGTAGATTGAACCATTCGAAAGTGGTGTTTCGGGGGTCAGATCGATGGGATGCTTGACTTGACAGTGCAAAGGTACCCTAGTAGGCGAGGAGAAGATATTTGAGTATTCTTCCACGGCCTTATCAACTTGCTTATGTTGTGTGGAGAGGTCAGCCACGAAGGCCCTGGATGTGGCTATGATCTTTCGCTCATTCTGAGAACGAATTATGAAGAAGACAAACTTCCCCACCTGAGAGATAACCTTCCTACATTTCTTGGCAAAGATAAGGAAATATCACTAGGTGGGACTGCCTCAGGTATCCTGTACAATTTCTTGTTCAAAGTAATAATAACATTGTGAGGCCTAGACTCATATACAACATGGAGTTTCCATAAATATTGTTGGCCCAAAAGAACATTACAAATTTCGAGAGGAGAAACATCACACAATACCTCATTTTTGAAGGGCTTGATGTCGTATGATGGGCGCATTGTTGGCTGACGCGGATATCGCTTCATTGGTAGAGCCATCTGATGATGTAGGGATGTGGGTGTGACGTTGTCGGCAGGGTGAACTGCTTGACAACCTCTACTGAGATGAGTTTCTTCTAGC
This sequence comes from Picea abies, assembly GCA_900067695.1. NCBI lineage: Eukaryota > Viridiplantae > Streptophyta > Pinopsida > Pinales > Pinaceae > Picea > Picea abies. The sequence goes on along the minus strand of CBVK0103450819.1, from coordinate 15,326 downwards.
TACCACTATCAATGATGAAGTGCAGTGAGGTACCCTTCACCCACATCTATGAATGAAAAAGGCGCTCGCCTTCCTTTGGCTTGTCTGGTTCACTGGGATGGAGCTTGGTAGTAGCAACAGTAGCACTTGGTTCTGCGTCAATGATATGTCTCCTCCTTTGTGGTTCTAACTCAAAGTCAGAACCCGCATCTGATTCAGAGGCTGTCACCTCAGCCACTAGCGACTGCTTTGAGCAACAATCAACAGTGTTATGCCAGGGGCTCACATTGAAGTCACACCACTTCCCGGTATCTTTCTTTGTCTTTCTGGTGTCCTTCTTTTCTTGCAGCTTGGATTGTTTTTTCTAACGTTATCCATCTTTGCTTTGTCCTTTGTTTTGCGGGTTGGGGCTGCCCTTTCCTAGATTTTGCTGTGAGGGGTTCCCAGGCCCAAATTTCCATGTCTTTTGTATGATCTTCTGCTTGATTTTGACAGCATATCGATAGGACGCGCCTAAGGACGAGATGTCCAAAAACTCCATTTCAGCCTGGATGTATCTATGCAGACCACCACGATACTTGAGCACCAGATGTCGCTCAGAAACTTTGATACCCAGCTTGGTACGCAAGGTATGGAAGATATTTGTGAACTCAAGCACTGTTGGTCTCTTTCCTACCGTAATGTGGTCCATTTTGTGTACATGTCCTCATAAATTCCAACAGGGTAGTATTGTTCCTTAATCACATCCATGAAGGACTCCAAGGTGACTGCGACTGTGAATAATGAGGGTTCCTCTGTTTCCTTTTGTTCAAAAAATGTTTCCCACCAATCTTTGACATGGGGAACAACTTTGAGGAGTGCAAAAGTAATCTTTTCTCTATTTGGGAAGTTATGGACAGAGAAATACCCTTCTAGTAGATTCAACCATTTTTCTACAACATCTATGTCCATATGACCTACAAATATAGGAATATCAAAGTTGAATTGTACCTTTAAGGGGGTGGCCCTTCCATTTGAGGAAGATGCATCGCCTCTTGGTAGCCACTGAAGGATTTGCGCAAAACTATCCATCATCTCATTTCTTTGTTGTGTGAGGGATTCCTCAAGAAACATTTTGAAAGGATCTCATGTCCCATCGTCTTTCTTTTCTCCCACCATGAGAGGTATCTTGGGAGTGCGATATATTTTTTCCTCAAGAGAAACAAGCTTGAGACTCAATTCTTTGTACCCTGACCTCGTTGGGGACATGCATTAAGAACAACAAGGAGCAAACCACTCTGATACCACTAATCCAGATTATATGAGCAGAACAAAATGAATACAGATTATTATTAAAATATGCTTAAGACAGAATAACAGATATACAGTAAAACAGATTTCTATTCAATAAGGAAATAAGTTGAAACTGTAAAATGCAGCGGAAAACAAGCTTGCTACAATGGCGGCGGCTTATCTCTGAGAAGAGATGTGACGATTGTGTTCATTCACAAGAAGATGAGTACAATGAGGTTCTGAAGGAATTTTTACAATAAATAGCAATGACAAAAATCCTATACATCCAAAAACCTAACCCTAGAAGATGAAGCGCCAAAAATCATGTGGGCCCTATTGGGGTAAGTTAGTACATCAACTTCTCGGGGTTGTAACTTTTGCATACGATCTATGTTTTAGGCACACGATAGCCCATTGGAAAGGTCTATTTGATGACTACACATGTTGTCATAAAACTCTGACTTCATCTAGATTTTGATTATGGTGAGCCCTAAAAATGTTGTTTAAGGCCTTAAAACGACCCCGGAAGTCAGGGACCCAAAAACTAGGAAAAAACTGCCAAACTGGAAAACTGCCAAAATGAGCCAGTTGGAATAGGTGGGAGGCCATCGACATCCATCTGGATCATTAATCATGGAGGTTATAACCGAACAAGAATGGATATGCCCATATATTAGAAAAGGCAAAAAGGTGGGGTGTATGCACATAACACTATGGCATCACAAACACAAAGTTTGGAGAGTAAATTTTTAGATTTTGATACAATTAGTGAACACTACTCCTAATAGTATGATCACTTGTGTTGTGATTCTAAACAATTTTCTCGCGAATTTTCAATAATTTCACAATACTATCATCAAGAGAACAAACCACAAGTCTTTCATTTCAAATTCACTATAACAAACCATAGCTCTTAGGTTTCAAAATTACTAATATTTACTAAAAATGATTACTTACATTCAAGATTGAAACAAACATCTCCAAGTTAACATTAAACCATGAATTCTCATGAATCATCAGTATAACAATCATAGTGATCAAGTTTGAAATTCACCAATTTTTATTGAAAATGAGTACTTTCATTGTTATCGAAGTTGACATTTACTTCAAGGGATGTGTTTGAAGATAATAACCTTAGGTATTGGCTTCCAAAAATATTCATTGCTTGTATTGTGCTTCTAATGAAAATTCTACCATATTGACATTAATTTCACATAAATGCTCATCAAGATTTAAAAAAACAACCAATGCCATGCCCAAATCTCACCAATATATTGGTTAGTCATCTATATTTTTATTCAAACCTTGTGAGAAAGTTCTAACCCAAAACAAATCTTATTGTGATTCACGGTAAGTAGACATTTGGTGTTTTCACTCGTAGAAATTAAATATCAATGTTAACTATCCTCTCCATGCATGGGTGAAGCATGCACATTGAAGGGTGGAATTTTGGTAGAGGGTGGTGGAGTACGTGGTGAGGGGACAATGCACAAAATACCAGGTGAGAGAACTTATATCCAAGGGCCAATGGAGTGAAAATAATCTAATATGTTTTCCAACGATTTTATTAAGTAAGGACACGTGCTTCACTCCAATATGAAAATAGGCAAATCACAAAACACACAAGCATGATTTATGTTTCCCTTCAACCACCCCTGTTTCAATTCTATTTTTTTTTAACTTTGATGTATAAAATTTTGGCCTATGCATGCACACATTGTATATATGTGAATAGTAGCCTACAACCATAAATTATCGATGTGGGCAAACGGATGGTTGGAATGGGTGTTCAAAAACGTGGGCACGGGGATGGTTGAAATGGGTGTTCAAAAATGTGGTCACATGTGGAGACAACGATGTCTTGTAGTTTCTCCTATTAGATTGCATTCATACTTGATAACATTAGATTTTGTTAATCATGGTTAGATCTATATGGCAGGAGGTTGATCATTGAAGCATTCATGAGTATATTATCCTATTTTTATTCTTTGCATATTTTGTTTATTTGTTTTCACCCTTTTTAAGCCACAAATTCTTTATCTTTTTCTTTGTGGAATGATTTGATAGGAGTTACAATCGAGATGGAAAAATAAACACATGTGTAGCTAGCGAGGGGTAGTGTACATCAAAGGAATATTATGAAAATATATTTAAAATATTTACAATATTGGCACTTGGTAGTAAACTCTCTTTGTGGGGTAGGCAATTTTTATAGTGGCTTTAAACTATATTCTGAGATGAGAGTTGTAGAAACTGAGTTTTACAATCCGATATTGATGAATTTTTTTGGTATAATGGAGTAACATGTGCTAATTGGTTCCACCACTCTTTGATAGTCTCCCATCAAGGTTTGTGGTCTAATGGTCATCACACCTTCAACATTAGTCTCTATCAAGTCAAGGCTACTTTGGTTGACTATCCTTTATGTTACTAATGAGAAACAATTTAAATGAGAATTGGACTAGGCAAGCCAAGAAAGGAAAGGGAGGTTTATCTAAAGAAACATATTCAAACTATTATGGGTGGTCTTTCACCCTAGACTCATCTAGATTACTCTTTTGGCACTCAATTCTAGGTCATTCTCTAAACAACACTGTGTCACACACAAAGTAAAGAATAACAACAAACACAAGCATTGTTTCTAATGGTTAGGGATATCACATGGGAAGAAATTGATAAGTCTCATGAATTGGCCAAGGAGGCTACCAAGATCTCATGGAAAATCACCACAAAGACTACCAATAAACCTAAGGAGAACCTAGAGTTTTTATTCTCTACACCATGACTTTGTCTAGGCCAATGCATAAATCAACTGTCCATTATTTATAACAGTTCGAGCACATTGTAAGTATTTAAGGTGCTAAGGAAATATGATCATATTAGATATGGTAAGAAAATCATATCAAAGTGGCAATTTGCAATTTTTGGATAAGGGGGATAGATGGTCATTGACTGAGGAAAGAAACTCTTAGAGGCCAAATGGAGAGAGGCGGTTTTTAAAAATCTCTAGTGTTAGCTAATAGGTTTCAAAATAAGCTTTCAAGGGGTGTCACTTATTTAAATGACACCTTCAACATAATTATCTTTACAAATATCATAAATTATATGACAAATTTGGAAATGAAATTGTTGGAAAGTTAGTTGCCATTAAAGTAAACTCTAGATGAACTCTAGAAGCATTGATTTCAATCCTAGTCAACCCTAGAAGAAGCCTTGGAAAGATGGCTAAGTGGTTAAGTGGTTGAGAAGCCCTAGAGGTATGGTCATGAATATCGAAGTTGTTTGAGGAATAAGGACATGAAGGACAATGTAAATGCATGTAACACACTCATAGATGGATATTCCTTGTCATTCAATTTCCAACGATAGGTGGTATGTCACGTGGTTCCTCACAGTTGAGTAGTTATGCCCTCATGAAGTTGGAAGCCCCGAAGAATGGTTAAGAAGCCCCTAAAATAATCACAAGTCATTAATTAAAGGGTAAAGTGGTTGTAACAAGAAGCCCTAAAGTTAAGGAGAGAAATTACTTTGAAAAAGTATAAACACACCTCAAGGAGTCTCTCATAAGTACATTCACATACATAAGCTTATTGAATATCTTCTAAGTGAATAAGTGACAAGGTTTATCTTTTCATAGCATATCTGAGGTAGGAAAAGTATGAAGGAGTGAAGTGTATGGATGTGACTAAGCTATCTTTCTAAGGTTATTTGCAGGTCACAATTCATAAAAGTGCAGATGTACGTGGGTCACAGTGTAGCAAAGCTTGGATAGGTTATCCACAGGTTGACAGTAAGAAAGGTGCGGATGTATGTAGGTCGTAAAAGAGCAAAGCACGGATATTCATGGGTTGATAGTGTACAAGTCTTAGATATGTGAAACGTCTTAAGGAGTGTGACATCCCCAAAAATAAATTATTTTTGAAAGTCAAAAAAACAAATTGTTAGAAAATTATTCTATTTTTGGTAAATTCGAATTTGGAAATTTTTTTCCATTTATGGAAATTCCGAATTTCGAATTTGATAAATTGTAATTAATTATTATGACTGTTGGGCAGAGACCTGATTTTACCCAACTAACTATTTGACTATGACACTTGTGTGTAAACAAAATATTTTTTTTATTATTGCAGGAGGACAAATGGAACAACCATGTTAAATTCAGTTGACCATGACTCCATGAGTGGGGAACATGTTGGAACTACCTCTGGGTTGATTGTTACAAATGGAAAATTAGGGATTTAGCCATTGGAAGCCCCTAAAAATCAGGGATTTAGAAAGATACGAAAATTCCTAAGGGAGAAAAGAAGACCTAGGCAAAAAGGATTGTTTGATATATAGAATATGTGAGGAGGCAGGATGTTGCCTAGTATGCTGAAAAGAGGAATTTATGAGTACTTGTTGTTATGAACACTAATTTTTAAGTGTGAGGCAAGGAGAGGACGAGGAGAAGAGAAAGACATTGTTGAAGAGGAGATTCCAAGTTTTCCCTCATGGACTCATGGTCAGGCTAGGGGGTTAATCAGGCAAGTGATTTGGTTGCCTTGTTCTACGGTTGGGAGGAACGTGGATGTTCCCTTTGTCTTCCCACAAATTGGTTAAAATATGTAATCTTTTCCTTCTCTATTTGAATGATCGTATATCTGATGTAACGTGTTTGTTGAACTTGTATTGAATTATTTTCCATCGTTGTGGAGTGGATTAATTACAGTTGTAGTGTAGCCATTAAATTATGTATGGATACAATAACCTGGGTGAAATATGTTTGATTATACAAATGTGTGAAGCTTAGAGGCTGATAAAATAGCTTATAAATCAATTTCTAAGCAACTCTTTACAACTGGATTTGATTATGTACAAAAGTTAGAAATTCGTTCTTTTTTATTTTGTTTCGTTATGACAATCAAATGGATTTGGTTCTGGAAGTAATCATTTTCTATAATTAGATTTCTTCTATACAGAGGTAACTATAGGGAAATTTCCTTCACATCGAAATTCCTGGTATAGAACTATCTAGGCACGAACAAAATGTAAAACTATCTATATCATGTATAGGCAAGCCTATGTCTAATTACTATTGGAGATATTATAATGAAATCTAGAATCTAATGCCTACATAAGAAAATACATTGAAAAAATGCATCGGCTATTGCTTTTAGCTAAAATATTTCAACTCCTCTGCGTGATTACATGTCTGTCAGAATTTTATCATGCTTATAGGAACTCTCTCTCTCATGAGAGAGAGTTCCTATAAGCATGATAAAATTCTGACAGACATGTAATCACATCTATAAATCAAATGCAGAGGAGTTGAAATATTTCAGCTAAAAGAAACATCCAATGCATTTTTTCAATACGAATCAAATACAGTAGACCAAATGGTACCAATAACTCCATTATTTAACTCTGGGAAACATTTTCTTTCTTTCTGTAGTAGAATAGGCAAATGGCACAATACATAGTTGAGTTGCATAGACTTCCTTATTTCCCTTCTAAATAACAAGCTCAGTATTTGAAATTGAAAGACAGACTCACTTTGATATAAATCATCTTTTCGAGTAATTTCGGCCAGGATCACCATTCTTTAAATAAAAAGGAAATTGTATTACATATTTGACCAGATCTAAAATCAAAGGTACCGATTTAATACTTGTACAAGGACGGGCATTGTGCCAACATTGGAAATGACCCCGGAGGTTACTTCAACAAAACATTACAGAAGGAAAAAAAAAAAAAAAACTAATTATAACAGAGCTAGTTGACGATCTCCTCTGGATGATTCTAGAACCGGTAGGGTTAGCCTGAGATATGATGGGTTAGGAACCTGAATACCTTTTGCACCGAAGGCAGAGGCGGGTATCCGAGACTTGCTTTGGTGGAATCCCTACAAAGGAAAACAAAACCTTGTAAACTTTAGCCTTTATTCAAGTAATAAGTAACAAAAGAAAAGAAGTTGCAATAGCAGGGTAAACGTTAAACCAACAAGACACTTATCTTATGATGCACAGGCTCGAATTCTTGCCCCTTTGCTTTCTTTCCGAATAGATGTCTAGTTCGAGGGAGGAGGGCGCAGTAAGTATCTGATGGGTCCTCGCACCAACAAGGCCCATCATTAGTGACGGTAACAAATCTCATAATATTCTCTCTTACAAGTGAATAATCAATAGTGAAATCCTTAACTTGTAAACTGTACAAATATCCCATAAGAGAAAGTCAAAGCAATAGTACAGACATTTCACGCAGAATTATAGATTTTATTAAAGAGTTACTTTTAAAACATTCTTGAACCAAAACTGTAGAAAATAATTATAATCAACAATAAAAGTAGAGTTGTCGCGCTATGGTGATGGGGTGCCCATCAAGGTGACAGGGTTTTCGTTACAAATTAAAAAATTTATATGTCGTAGGACTCCCAACAAACTGTTTGAGGCATCACAGAAACAGAAGGAATTAAATCATATAATGAGGGTAAGAACCAGCAGAGGTTCTGGTAAATCTACAGAAAGATGACTCCATCCATCACAGGGGAAATTAATAAAATGTAACATATTACACTACCAAATAGAAAGAGTCTTTCTTCGATGAACTATTCACAGGGCTGACATACCTCCTTGAGATTTTTTAAAGAAGAACGAGAATAGGAATAACGAAAAACACGACGAAGTATATACCACGCTCTATGCATTTCACCATGGAACCCTTTCGTGAGACGTTTACCCTTCATCTGTAAACGAAATCTTATTATCTATTTGAGGGGTGGCATAAACAAGATAAGAGGACTATAACTACAACCAAAAGAAATACTCAAGGTTATGGAGTGGAGTAAGGTAAGCGGTCGTCCTTACGATCTTGAAGGCCATAATACCTAAGGAAGGTAAAGCTGAGACCTAAGAAATGCACAGCCATTCCTATCATCTAAACCGTATATTGTCAAGCAACCTTAACTATGAAAGACTCTGATAAACCACTACAGAGAAGTTACCCGAAAGGGAGAACACAACAAGACTAAAGGACACGACGGTGATTAACAAAATGAAAAAATACTTAATGTTGCCGAATAATACACCACCTTACTTAATATATCATGGTTTAACGTTTAAGGAAGGACTTACCAGGGTTTTGGACCTTGACGTCAGTTACATCCATGGAGCGACCACCCTTTACACTTTAGACTTCGCCTCTGAAAAATATGATACATAGAGCCTCCATGGAGCAGACACCATTACATACAGACTTCGCCTCTAAAAAATGTGATACACTGAGCCTCTTCAAAAAAACTTAGGAATGACAAACAGTGAGTCTACCTAAACCCTAAACGGTGCCTTGTTGCCTCAGAATAAATGTGGAGAGTACAGAGGACGGGGTAGCCATGTGACGATGGCAAGGTCAACGTGACACTTTGGGTGTAGAGTCAGACGAATTCAATGGGATTAGCAAGGATGCCATTAATGAATTTTGCAGAGCCTTAACTATTATGACAATGAACCATCTCTTCCACTTAAGGAATGTCACGATTTGACACCTTCATGACTCGACGGAAGTTAAAACCCTTTCACACCCTCTATGTTATCTTGAGACAACGGTCTGATCCTAGTTGTCATTTTTCCACTGGATTTTGGGTTAATCACTTCATTACAATCAACCACCAGTTATAAGAACCACTAAATAACCGAGACTTGGTAGTTATGTTAGTTGTCTAGTGTACAAACTCGACCCCATGACTTTTATGGATAGAAAACCAGTTAAAGTTTCTCGGGGTTAAAATCAACATGTGGACTTGTGTGCAAATATGGAACCCTATGTTAAAGGTGAGTTATAGCATGAATTATAAGACCACACTTATATACGTAACCCTATACACATATGGGTAAAGAATAAAGGATGAAAGGGATTTGTTAAATCCTTGGGAACTTTTCCTTATAACCTTTCTTCTCGTGATTAAGCAAGATGATATAAATAGGATATCTTGTGGTAAGCAGAAATTAGGAGTTTGTAACAAGATTTTTATAATAGAGTTTTATAGCAAGGTTTCATTACAGATTTTTCCTAACTGAGTTGACAACAGAGTTGTATGACTAGGATCCCTTCTTCCACAAAGAAATTATATAGAAGCAGATAAACAATTTTTTTTTTTTATGGTAAATATGAGTTTCATTACAAGGAGGATGCTAGTACCTGGTTGTTGAGGCTGAGGAAGAGCTATAGGTCTGTAATCTAATGCACCAAGTCTATTAAAAAATCATAGGTATGTTTTACATGAGTTTTAAGGGTTGTGTCTTGATACATGCTTGAGGCATGGTTTGGAAATTTGGGCATATGCTTTGAGGTACACCTTGGTGATGTTATGGTACATTGATTAGAAACATATCTTGTCTATCTTGGTATCTTGTTTGTCATGGTGATGTTATCACATGCTTGAGGCACCTCATTGATGATATCTTATGGTACATGGTGTATGGCATGATTGAGCCATATCATGAGTGATATGGTTTATGGTTGAGGCACATCTCATGGTACAAGTTTTGGTACATGGTTGATGCATGATATGGTATAGGTTTTGGTACATGGTTGAAGGATGTGGTACATGGTGTATGGATATAACACGTGCTTGCTAGGGAATATAGTTTGATGCACATATTGGTGATGGTTTTGGTATCCATGTAAGTGGATCTGGTTATAGTTGGTTGATGATGGTATGGAAATGACAATGACAGTGACAGGTTGATATATTAGTTACAGTGACAAAAACAATGGCAATTACAGGTTAATGTGATAGTGATAGTGATAGGTTGGATGGAAAGTTGATGTGACAAGTGACAGTGACAGGTTAGATCACAATTTGATCACATGTTGATGAGATAGTGGTAGTGAAAATATCAATGGTAGTGATAGGTTGAGTCTACAATTATATTTCATGGCGGTAGGACAGGGCAAGGAAAGGGGGTTGTAGCCTCCTTTCGGTTGGTGTCGGAGAACATAAGGAGTTGGATCTTCCTTCAGGTTAGAGCTTGTAAATCAGGGGGTCGTAGGCTCCTTCTAGTCGGAGTGAGAGAAAACAGGGAGTTGGAGCCTATAAACTAGGGGGTTGGAGACTACTTCCAATTGTAGTTGGAGAATTCAGGGAGTTGTAGCTTCCTTTAGGTTGGAGCCTATAAATAGGGGTTTGGATCCTCCTTCCAGTTGGTGCTGGAGAATTTGGAAATTGGTGCTTCCTATGAATGTAATATTGATATATCTAAGAAAACATTCCATGGTTTTCTCCCATTTGGGTTTCCATGTAAATTATGGTGTAATGTGTATATGATGTGATATTGTTGAATGGTACTACTTACAATTATATTCTCATGATATATTGAATGCAATCATAAATGATATATTGTTGATAAAGTTCAAGTTTATATATTGTGATTGAAAGTGGTAAAAAGTGTTCATACTGATTCACCCCCCCCC
>CBVK0103450808.1:0-11072 GCA_900067695.1 Picea abies | reverse complement strand
TCTTCCGATCTCACATTCTTGAGGACAAGGCTCCAGGTTTGATTAATCAAGTTGTTAAGATTCAAAGGTACACATGACAAATTGATGACTACCCCTTTACAAGTAACCACTATAATTGAGATAACAGTCTTTGTAAAGTATTATACTTGGTAGCATGTGAGCATATAGAGGTAAATACTTAATGTAATCATTTGCCTGATACAACTAACAACTCCTCTAGGAGAAACCTCGCGTGTTAGTTCCAGGTTGGCATGGAGGAATGCTCGATCACAACACTATAAGAGTGTTGACCTCATTTCGTAGTGTATCTCTTACTTTTGATCGTTGCTTCAAACAAGCCACGAATGATATCTCTAAAGGAGCTACTGTGATGATTATTCGTGCTATTGCTTTATCTATTATTATCAAAAGGATATTATTCTTGCTTGTTGTTTTGTTGACCTTGTTTCAGGTCACAGGTGATACCCTGAGAAAGCTATAGTGAAAGTTGCAGAAGGCAACATATTATATGAGACATGAAGCAGACTATGTACATGACCATATACACTCTTGCACCAAAGAAGATGAAGAAGAAGCTATCTCTTGAGATTCAGAGTATCTCATATGAAGATTGATTGAAAGGACTATAAGGCTCCAAAGATGACCGAACTTTAAAACGGGAAGCAGACCTCGTTTGAAGCCTGACTCAGTCTTTCATATTTAGACTTGGTATGCAACACCAAGTATACCCTATAAGAGATCAACAGGGATGTGACCTTTGATGAAGATGCAACGCTCAAGAAATCAAGAAGATGCCAGCTTGAAGAAGTATATGAAGAGGGACCCGTAGCTCCCAGAGTTGCAGAATCAGTGAGGGAGGTTCCCAGAGTTGCAGAACCAGTGAGGGAAGTCGTAACTTCCCCTGATGAGGAAATTCTAGAAGATCATGACATAGTAGAATTTCAAGAACCTCCTCAAATGACGATCTCCCATAAGAGAAAGCCTGCTTGGGCTAGGGAGCTTATTCAAGATGGAGAGAAGTATGGTGTTCCCGAAGGAACCACGAGACGGGTGAAGAGACCTAAGCCATTCTCCAAGCTATATGGATTTGATGTATGATCTCCTAGAAAAGGAGTCTACCTGCTTTGAAGAAGCCATTCAAAAGAAAGAATGGGCAGATGCCATGACAGAAGAATACCAATCCATAATAAAGAACGGTGTATGGGAAATAGTTTCCAGACTCAAGAGCAAGGATGTGGTATCTTTCAAATGGCTCTTCAAATTAAAACATGCTGCTGATGGAAGTATTGAGAAGTATAAAGCAAGATTTGTCGCTCGTGGCTTTTCTCAAAAGGAAGGCATTAACTATGAAGAGACATTCGCTCCTGTAGCCAGATACACTTCGATCAGAACCATCATAGCCCTTGTGTTAATGTTTAAGCCATTATTATAGATGTTTGCATTTCATTAGATAACAATAGCATAATCCAAGATCACTAAGAAATACACAATCACAAGAGACATAACATTTATCCTGGGAAACCCTCTAGGGGAAGAAAACCCAACAAAACTTCCTTAATATAGATAGCCAATACAATGCCAAGAGATCTCTTAAGCTAATACAGAAAGTCCTCTCCCAGATATGCGCCACTCTCTCTCTCCTTCTCCGGTAGCAGATCTAAACTTGTCTCTCAAAATGAGCAAGTGAGTTATGCTTAAGTGAGGCACTAGCCTCCTTTATTTATACAAGTTTGGCACGTGTGAAGTGTCTTTTCACTGGCAGGGCCGACTTCTCAAACTGGGTGGGTAAACCCACCTTTATTATATTTCTGGGTCTCTTTAATATCTGCTGGGGCCGACTTCTTATTCTGCCTATTACAATTGTCTTTTGACCAATCCACTAAAGGGGATTTGGTCCTATTACAATAACCGACATGATCAATCCACAATGGGGATTGATCCTAAGAATAATATATTAATAATAATAAGAATACTCTTTGCAGTTACATTATTTCAACACTCCCCCTTAACAAGAAGGGTATTCTTCAGCAACATCATGCGAGAGAGAGAGGACAACATCATCAACAACATCAAGTGGGTGAGAGGACAACATCATCAATATCATCTTGGAACACTGACTAGCGTATCTATAAATCATCAGAAGTTTTCTTCATCGACAACATCGTCATTCTCAAAGGAATGCCATCATCATCTGCATCAATATGTATTAGTATAAAAACTAATACATCATCATCATCACAACACAAGGCTGACTCATCATAATACAAGACTGGCTTTACGTCACAGCTGTCAAGCTGGAAGCTCAGTACTTGTCTCATCTCATTGTCTTGCTTTACGTCACAACACTCAAGCTGGAAGCAAGATACTCGTCCTGCTTTACGTCACAACCATCTGGTTGAAAGCAGGATACTAGACTGGCTTTACGTCACAGCTATCCAGCCGGAAGCTCAGTGCTAGTCTCATCATATCATCTTGCTTTACGTCTAACAACTGGGTCAGAAGCAAGGAACATCTCATCTTGCTTTACGTCTGACAACTGGGTCAGAAGCAAGGAACGTCTCATCTTGCTTTATGTCTGACAACTGGGTCGGAAGCAAGGAACACATCTCATCTTGCTTTACATCTGAGAACTGGGTTAGAAGCAAGGAACACATCTCATCTTGCTTTACGTCTGACAACTAAGTTAGAAGCAAGGTACACGTCCTGCTTTACGTCACAACCACAAGGTCGAAAGCAGGGAATATCTCATCACAACAACTACTCCCCCTTTCGAGGAAGGTCCTTTCGGACTATGCCAAGCTTATCTCGGAAGTACTCAAACTTCACACGAGATAGGGGCTTGGTCACCACGTCAGCAACCTGTTCATCCGTGCTAATGTACTGGAGCTTTAAGGCTCCTCTCTGTACCATGTCACGAATGTAATGATAACGGATCTCTATGTGTTTCGACCTGTCGTGGAATACATGATTCTCTGTCATTTTTATGCAGCTCTGGTTGTCACATAAAATCAAGGTTGCTCTCATCTCTAAGTCAAATAGGCTGGTCAACAACTTTCGAAGCCATATAGCTTCGCAGCTAGTAGAACATGCAACAATGTATTCTGCTTCCGTTGTGCTGAGAGCAATACTAGATTGCTTCCTACTTTGCCACGAGATCATAGCTGATCCCAAACTGAAACAACATCCTGAAGTGCTTTTTCTGTCAGAAACACTTCCTGCCCAATCTGCATCAGTATATCCACTCAATGTGAAATCATGATCTCCATCATAGCTGAGACCATAATCTATTGTACCTTTAAGGTACCTCATCACATGTTTTGTAGCAACTAGGTGAACACGTCTGGGTTCTACCAGAAACTGACTCAAGGTGTTCACGCAAAACAAATGTCTGGTCTGGTGTTCGTCAGGTACATCAGCGATCCAATAATTTGTCTGTACAGTGTGGCATCAATCAATTCTGACGAAGTATCGACCAACAGCTTCAGCTTCGCTTCCATGGGTGTATTCATGGGCTTGCATTCCAACATGTCGAATCTCTTCAAGATTTCGACTGTATTCTTCCCTTGGTTAAGGAAGATCCTCTCAGGACTTTGCCATACCTCAAGACCTAAGAAAGAATGCATTAGGCCAAGGTCTTTCATTTCAAATTCCGAGGCAAGTCTCTTTTTACATTCAGTGATGAGCTTTTCTTATCCAGTTAAGAATAAGTCATCCACATATAGCAGTAAGATTACTGGCTCATTATTCATGATTTTGAAGTAGAGATTTGAGTCTGCTTTACTCTTGGTAAAGTCTAAGCTTATCAAGAAACTGTCTATACGGCCATACCAAGCTCTAGGAGCTTGCATCAATCCGTATAAGGCTTTCTTCAATCTGCAGACATGAGACTTCCTGTCTTCAACCTCAAATCCTTGAGGTTGCTCTATATACACTTCCTCTTCGATAACACCGTTTAGGAAAGCTGTCTTCATGTCCATCTGGTGCAGCTTCCACTTCATCTTAGCTACAAGAGCTATGATGGTTCTGATGGAAGTGTATCTGGCCACAGGAGCGAATGTCTCTTCATAGTCAATGCCTTCCTTCTGGGAAAAGCCACGAGCGACAAATCCTGCTTTATACTTCTCAATACTTCCATCAACAACATGTTTTATTTTGAAGAGCCATTTGGAGGATACCACATCTTTATTCTTCGGTCTGGGAACTATTTCCCATACTTCGTTCTTCATTATGGATTGATATTCCTCTGTCATGGCATCTGCCCATTCTTTCTTCTGAATGGCTTCTTCAAAACAGGTAGGCTCCTCTTCTAGGAGATCACACATCAAAGCCGTATAACTAGAGAATGGATTTGGTCTTTTCACCTATTTCGTAGTTCCTTGGGGAACACCGTACTTCTCTCCATCTTGAATAAGCTCTATAGCCCAAGCTGACTTTCTTTTATGGAGGATCGTCATCTAAGGAGGTTTTTGCACTTCTACTATATCATGGTCTTCTAGAAGTTCCTCATCAGGGGAAGTTACGACTTCCCTCACTGGTTCTGTAGCTCTGGGAACCTCCCTCATTGCAGTATTGGGGATTACGGGTTCCTCTTCATATACCTCTTCAAGCTGGCATAGTCTAGATTTCTTGAGCACTGCATCTTCATCAAAGGTCACATCCCTGCTGATCTCAGTGTGATGTTGACCTGGTATATAGATTCTGAAGGCCTTAGAGACCTCACAGTATCCCACAAATATTCCCTTCTTTCATGAAGGGTCCATCTTGTTTCTCTTTTCTTTAGGTATATGAATAAACATTGGACAACCAAATATTTTGAGATGGCTTACCTCTGGCTTCCTTCCGGTGAACATCTCTTCCGGTGTCTTGAGCCCAAGTGCACTATGGGACAATCAGTTCTGCACATAAACAACTGCCATTGTTGCTTCTGCCCATAAGCACATAGGAAGATCTTGATCATGGATCATAGTCTTCACAGCTTCCAGTATGGTTCTGTTCTTCCGTTCAGCTACACCGTTTTGTTGGGGATTATAGGGAGTAGTGAGTTCCCTCTTGATCCCAACATCTTTGCAGAAGTTCACAAACTCTTTTGAGGTATATTCTCCTCCATTATCTGACATGAGTATCTTAATCTTCTTTTTAGAAAGGTTCTCTATCAAGGCTTTGAATTCCTTGAACTTACTGAACACTGCATCTTTAGTCTTTAAGAAATATATCTAGGTTTTACGAGAGTAATCATCAATGAATGATACATAATATACATACCCGCTAATGGAGGATGATGGCATTGGGCTACACACATCTGAATGGATGAGTTCTAGGACTCCTTTTGACTTGCTGCCCCTCTTCGGAAACAGGGTCTTGATATTCTTCCCTTGTGCACATCCATTGCATACACTTTTATGGTCACCTTTGAGTTTTGGTAAACCTGTGACTGTTTTGCATATGTATGGTAGTGCCTTGTAGTTGATGTGGGCTAACCTTCTGTGCCAAAGCTCACATGAGTTTTCAATTGCGTGGGTCATGGCAGCCTCTGAGTGACTCTTTAGTTTATACAAGCCATTTTCTTCATTTCCAATAATGATTGCTTCATTTAGGGTTTCTCCTTTAGCCCACATAAGAACTTCTCCATCTATAAAGGCAACTCTGAAGCCTTTCTTCGCTAAAGCTGAAATGGAGAGTAAGTTCTTCTTCAAGCCTGGTACATATAGTACGTCCTTCATTTTTAGTGAGTTCTCTGAATTCAGTTTATGGTTTGATTCTCCCACTCCCTTGATGGGATATTGGTAATCATCTCCAAGTGTCACTTTCTGAGAAAACTTCTTTTCTGAGATACAAGAGAGAATGTTTCTTTGTCCCGTCATGTGCTTGGATGCACCACTATCAATGAGCCAAGTTTCCTCTCCAGGTGTTACAGATCTTGAGAGGGCCGAGATCAAGACATGGTCTTTGGTCTCCTCTCTTATCATCTTTGCGGGTGGCTCTTCATCTTCGACTACATGGGCATGGAGCCTCTTATGTTTTCTATTGTATTCTTCTCGTCTGGCTGGACAAAAATTCGCAATGTGTCCCATCTTGTCACAATGATAACATTGTACAGATGAGTAGTCTCTTTCCTTTTGTTGTCCTCTCTTCTGATATCTCCTTGGATGAGATTCCTTATGATTGAATTTATTTGATTGTTGAGGCTCTTTATGAGTCTCCTTTTGGAAGTAGGGTTGCTTCCTTCCTCCTTTGGTGTGAGTAGCTAGGGCTTGATCATCATCCCTTGCTAGTAATGCTTCACGATTCGCTACTCTTGTTTCTTCTTGGATGCATTCTTCCCATAGACTGTCAAACTTCAGTTTCTCCTTTCTGGGACATATCGTCTGGATGAAAGCATCCCAAGGTCTTGTGAGACCATTTAGGGCCGTCATTATGAGTTCGTCTTCGTCTATGGTATCTTCAATAGCTTCTAGCTGTTCTTTGAATTCTGAGATTCTGGAGAAGTATTCTTGAATCATTTCTCCTTTCTGCATCCTTGTATTCTTCTGTTGAGTTCTAAGATTCATCTTCCGGTTTATGTTCTTTCCTTCATATAGTCTGGTCAAGGCATCAAACATTTCTTTCAGGTTTTTCTTAGATGACACATAAGGAATCAGATGGTCTTTGATTGAATCTGCAATGATTCTTTTGGCCCTTATTGTGTCCTTTTGATGTTTTACCTTTTCTGCAGCATCGTCGGGTTCCGGTAATTCTTCTTTGATGAATCTTGCTAGGTCATTCTCTTCAAGAATGAGGCCAATCCTATACTTCCAAGCACGAAAGTTTTCCACTCCTTCTAACTTGTCAACAAGCTTAACGCTTGCAGACATCTTTACCTGGAGCTAGGAAAATGACCGAAAAATGAAAGTGCTCAAAATAAAAAACTGAACTTACTAGGAGGTGCGCTTGGTTGAGGCGAGTAGCCTGGTGTGTTTGGATTTGAGAAAATCCAACTTTTGCTCCTCCAAATTTGATCTGTGGATTTTTGGACTAGTGCTTTTGGTACCTCTGGTACTTTGGTACTTCTGGTGCATTGGTTTTCTGGTACTTCTGGTACTTTGTGAAACTAGGGTTTCACTTTTCGGGAGATCCAACCACTGAAAAGGTACGCTGAGAGCGCCAAACTGAGAGTACCACTCATCATGTTCCAACTCGCTGGTCATCACATTCACCTGCTCGCTGCTTATCTGCTCGCTCTCACCCATTCGTATAGCTTCTTGGTTGCTTTCAGTGAGCATCTGGGCCAATCCTTGTCCCTTTATTATTTTGGTGGGTTTTATTTCCAAGTCGTATTCCTGAATTTTCGAAACCCACTTTCCCCTGGTACCCATGCAGTCCCGTTGTGACAAGACATCCTTCACGGCTGGATACGGGACATAAGCCTTGATCTTGTTGTAACCGACATAGTTTCTGAAATGCTGGAGGGATTTGACCAAAGCGTAAGCTTGTTTCTCCGTAATGGTGTAGTTCAACTCTGAATCTCTCAAAACTTTGCTCATAAAGGCCACAGGATGTTCAAAGTTATCAGCATCCTTCTGCATCAATACTCTTGCAATGGTATCCTGGGACGCAAAAGAGAAAATGATGAAGTCTCATGAAAAATCAGGACTGATCAGAACGGGGGCTTGTGATATGGCATTCTTGATATCTTCAAAAGATCTGTCGGCTTCTTTTCCCCATCTGAAAGCAACATCCTTCTTCAGTAAAGCACTCAAGGGTTTTATCCTTTCAGCAAAGTTAGGTACAAATCTGCGGATGAAGTTGATTTTTCCGAGAAAAGACTGCAAGGCCTTTTTATTGGCTGGGGGACGGACGTCTCTTATTGATTGGACTCGTTCAGGATCAATGGACACTCCCCCTGATGAAGCCACATGTCCCAGCAATTTTCCTTCATCAATCCCAAAAACCGATTTCTTGGGGTTTAGTGAAATGCCATATTCCCTGCATCGCTCAAAAACAGTTCTAAGATGGGAAAGATGGTCTTTCCTTTCCTTGGACACTACTGTGAGATCATCTTGGTAAATTTCTATGATCTTCTGAATGAGGTCTCTGAAGGCATAGTCCATTGCTCTCTGAAAAGTTGCACCTGCATTCATAAGACCAAATGGCATTCTCAAGTACATAAAAGTTCCCCAAGGTGTGGTAAATGCGGTCTTGAGCTGATCTTCTCTCTTGAGTAAAACTTGGTTGTATCCTGAGAATCCGTCCAACATCGACATCATTCCTGCTCCTGTAACTCGTTGGAGTAAATGTTCCATGTTGGGAAGAGGATAATTGTCTTTTAGTGACGCCTGATTGAGATTTCGGAAATCAACACACAGGCGGATGTCTCCATTCTTTTTCCGAACGACCACGAGATTTGACATCCAAGAAGAATATCTGATAGGGGCAATGATACCTGCATCAACCATCTTCTGAAGTTCCTTTTGTATCTGCCCTGCCAACTTTGGGTTGATATGCCTCAACTTTTGTCGAAAAGGCTTGGCTCCTTCAACCAAAGGTATAGCATACTGGATGACGTCTCCTCTATAGGCCTTCAGTTCATCATAGCTCCAGGCGAAGACATCTCTGAATTCTTTGATGAGGTCAAGTATTGCCCTTCTTTCTTTCTCGGTAGTCCCCTTTCCTATCTTGACTGTTCTCGGATCTATTTGAGTACCGATATTGAACTCCAGGGCTTCCTCGGCTTGCTTGTTCGTTCTTCTTCCTTTGAAAACGTCATGTCTATCAAAAAGATCTTCCAGGGGAATGCATCCTTTGGGCAAGGTGTTGTTTTGCAGGTTGATGACTTCCAAGTCCATAGATTCAGCCAGGAAATTTATTTGTATATCTGTGAATTCTTTGCTGTTTTCCATGAATCTGATAATCTGATCATCATCTTCAAAAACTTGCCAATGCTCGAGATTGTCAGGAATAGAAGGTCTAAAGAGAACCTCCATTTTGCACTGGTCATGAAGAGGTCCTTCGCAGGGTTGCAAAGTGGACGCTGAAACAGCCAGAGCATCTGCCACATGATTTTCTTCTCGAGGGATGGCTTCAAGTGACATCTTCTTGAAGGTCTTGGAAATATTTTGGGCCATATCTCTATACTTCTTTAACTTCTCGTTCTTAGCTGCAAACCTCATTAGAACTTGTGAGACGATGAGATCTGAATCACCTCTTACTTCCAGAACAGTGGCACCTTTGTCAATGGCCAGGTTGAGTCCCAGAATAAGGGCCTCATATTCAGCTACATTGTTAGTGCAGTCAAATTCCAATCTATAGGAGCGATAGAAAACCTCACCTGAAGGGGCTGTCAAAACCACTCCCGCACCTGCTCCATGACCTGAGTGCGAGCCATCGAATTCTAGCGTCCAGATTCCTTCTGTCTCTTCTATTGTATCCATATTCAATTTTCCTTCTTGAATGAACCAATCATCTAGACCGCTGTTGATGCATAGGAGTTGATCATCTACTTCATCAGGATCTTCAACTACTGTACCAGCGATAGGTTTGCTATGAATGACACACTGTCCTTCTTCAGGATGGGGGATGACGAGTTCAGACTGTTCCCTATGAATGCTTCCATCCAAATGCGCAATAAGCTCATCACAAATGATAATCCCAAACTTATTAATACCGTCAATAACAAACACATTCATCTGGAAAGGAGCATCAAGGTAAGGATCAAAAGCGAATTCAAGATCTTTAATGGCTCCTTTCACGAACTTATCCTTGGTGTTAGACAGCGAGACTTTTAGGCCCAATTGCTCCATTACTTCTCTTGTCATCATGTTCGCTTTGGCCCCCGGATGCAAAAGACAATTGTGAAGGAGAAGGCCATTTACTTGGAGAGTAACATAAAAGGGTCTGAAATCATGCTTTCTTGGAGTTGGATCTCCCACTTGATTGATGAAAAGAGAAAGATCTTGTACCGGATTTGGATTCAATTCTTCATATGTTTTTCGAACTTCATTTTCCGGCTGAGTCTTCTTTGGAGGAGGTTCTTGAGAAGGAGCATCATCTCGAAGAAGGCTCCATTTCCTCTTGGTATGAGATGGCTCAACTTGGAGGATGCTCAGCTCTTCTGTTACTGGCATAGGCTCATCAACCGGATCCCACGCTTCAAAATTCATGATAGATTCTTCAAATTCGAGCTTTCTCTCAACTTCAAAGGCCAACTCTTGCGCTTCTTCCAAAGTTGTTGGTGATTGGTCCTTGACCTTGTAATGCAAATCTCCTTCCAGAGAAAATAGGTAATGATCAATGATGGCTTGCTCTGAGTCGACCTTTGATCGAATCTTCTTGAGGGTTAGGTTAAATCTATCAGAAAACTCTCTTATACTCTCACAAGGCCCTTTGCACATGCTGGTGTACTGGGAGAAGAGATGTTCCGGATTTTCTTTGTCACACCATCTCACTTTAAAAGCCTTCTCCAAACCTTCAACATTTTTCATGCTTTTTTCAGGAATTGAATCAATCCATCCTTTAGCATCTTCTGTAAGGGAACTTGCAAATAGTTTCATGAAAAGGTCAGGGTGAAGTTGGCCGTCTAGGTGGAGCTCAAACTTGTCACAAAACTTGGTCCAATGTGGATTTCCAGGAGTCTCTTTTCCAGAGAAGAGAGGCAACCACAAGTAGGCATCTGCAGGAACGTCATGTTCTCCTCCTGGGATAGTGCTGAAATCAAAGCATCTATAACTTTCCGGGTGAGACCATTTATGAAGATCTGGATTGGCAGGAGGTGGGGGGTTTATGGTAGTAGTGGTCGCAATGGGGGTCGTAGTAACCACAGTGGGATTTGAATACACCTTTCCACTACGAGTAATCATGTTTGAAGGGAGCTTCTTTCCCAGAGGTGATTTGACAATAGGTGATTTAACGGGAAACTTCCCTTTGGAAGTCATAGGAGGGTTTTTGTACCTCTCTTTACTTTGTGGAGTCGCCAGATAGTTTCCTTGAAACTACCAAAGAAATAGGGGGAAAGGCTAGTGGAGTCGCCAGGTAAGCTTATAAGAAAATACTCTGAGGCAAGGCTTACCAAAGATATGTCGTTGAGGAAGGTAGACTCA
>CBVK0103450780.1:0-11687 GCA_900067695.1 Picea abies | reverse complement strand
CTGATTCCAATTGTTGGACACACCTACCACACTTAGAGGGGGGGGTGAATCAGTGTGGGGATCTTTTTCCAAAAACTTACCTCTTATACAAAAACTCTTGATTTAACATTAAACATTTTCTCATTACTCATTGTTGTGATTTATAATCAATTGGACGTGAATACATATCAGCAACACATCATCAACAAATCATCTCCACAAGGAACACAAAGAACACAAGATGTATGTACAATTTGTCTTTTTATTATGGACTTCAATCCGGGGGGTTTTCACCAACAACTAAATAGAGTAAAACTCTACAAGAGCACTAGATATATATGCAAGACTCATATTACATTCTCAACACCAACTGAGATAATCCTCAATAGATATCAATCTATCAACATAAACAAGTGTATCAACCATGCAACAACCTGTGCCAAACAACCTTCAACATAAACAAGTGTATCAACCATGCAACAACCTGTGCCAAACAACCTGTAATCAACTTGTACCATAAAAAAGTGCATCCAACCATGTACCAAGTATATACCAATCATGTGTCAACTACTCATAAAAAATGACTCATCAATATGTACCAAAATCATCAACTATACACCTCATGTATGTGCCAACTCATCAACTGTTTGTCTCAACCATGACTAGTTTTTGATTAGTCAACAAACCCAACTTGAAATAATCATAACTTTGTACCTATAATGAATAAATATTTGAAATTGATATACAATGTTATTCAGTGTTTTTTATGAAATTCCTCTAGGTTTCACTACTTGGAACCTCTCATAAAAGGCGTTATAGCAAAAATGGCATACCTTTATGAATTATGTCTTATTCTAGAGAGTGACCTTGTAGAGCATGCCCCACAAAAAATATTCATTGAATTTATTTGAAACTATTACACAACATACTATAGATTTTACCCTAACCAACACATTTGGTCGCACATAATTGGGATCTTTTATGAATAAGTTATAACGTTTTTACCCGAAACACTTGGTTTTTACTAGTTTCAGGACTAGCCACAAACCCTATTTTCCATATACTTGGATATATTTCCTCAATGGCGTATCAATACCATGGTCTGAATCATTATAGAAAAGAAGTTATAGAGAAAATGGTGAGATGACATGTAAATAACATACCTTAGAAAGCATCATGAAAATAATTTATCCTCCCTTCAATTCTGACCCTCTTTTCTTCACCTTCCTTATGAAATTAGGCTTGTATATCCTTGGTTACCTCCATCACCTATATATATTCAATATTCTCAAGTGTTCCACACAAAAAATGCTCAAAAATCTCTCACAAGAAGCTCTCCATCAATACTCCAAAAGATATTCTTTATAATCTTCCACTTTCTGTAGCATCTTACCTTGTTGTAGCTTTGCTACCAATTCCACGTACTACAAATTTTCATTTGCAGCTTCTGAAATTCTACCTTTAATATCAGTTTGATACATGTTAATGGTCGTAGCATGTAGTTCATGCACTCTTTTGTTGAGTGCATCAGCCACTTTGTTCTCTTTTCCTTTGATATGCTTGATATCAAAATCATACTCACAAAGGAATTCCAACCATCTACTTTGCCTAGAATTTAAGGTTGGATGATCAAACAAATACTTCAGCCCGTTATGGTCTGTCCTCATTTCAAACCTCCTTCTCATGAGGTAATGCCTCCATTTCTTCAGAGCGTGAGTGATGGCTGCCAACTCCGAATCACGAGTTGCATAGTTCCTTTCGTGCTCTTTAAATTTTTTGGATTCATAACAAATTATGAACCCATTCTGACTGAGGAATCCTCCCAGTTCTTCTTTTCATGCGTCTGTACACACTACAAAGTCTTCATTCGGATTTGCAATTCTCAGGATTGGAGCACTGGTTAAAAACTGCTTCAATCACTGGAAGCTTTTTTCAAATTCTTCTGTCCACTGAAATTTCTTTTCCTTCCTTTGTAAGGAAGTGATAGGGTGAGCTATCCTTGAGAACCCTACAATGAACCTTCTATAATATCCAACTAGATCCATAAAGGATCTGACTTCTATCACATTCTTCAGTGCTGACCATTCTATGATGGCTTCAATCTTCTCAGGATCTACGACTATCCCATCCTTCGTGATGATGTGCCCCAAGCAATGGAACTGCTTTTGATAAAATGATCATTTTCTCAAGTTAGCATACAGCTGGTGCTCCCTTAGCACTTGCAACACCATCCACATATGTTGTTCATGCTCTTCCTCCGACTTGGAATACACCAAAATTTCATCCAAAAACACCATTACAAACTTGTCCATATATTCCCTGAATACACCATTCATTAGGCACATAAAGACAACGAGCGCATTCGACAACCCAAATGGCACCACTGTGAATTCATAGTGACCATACCTTGTTCTGAAGGCAGTCTTGCTAATGTCCTCATCCTTTATTCTTACCTGGTGATATCCTGACCTGAGATCGATTTTTGAAAATATATTGGCATCCTTCAACTGATCAAAGAGATCATTCATCCTTGGCAAAGGATACTTGTTCTTTACAGTCACCTTGTTCAACTATCTGAAATCGATGCACAATCTCAACGTCCCATCCTTCTTCTTCACAAACAGGACCGAGGCACCCCAAGGTGACACAGTTGGGCGTATATACCCCTTCTTCAGAAGCTCTTCAATCTTCAATTACAGTTCTTCCAGCTCTGGTGTACTCATTATGTAAGCATCTTTTGATACTGGAGCTACTCTAGGCATCAAGTTTACAGAAAAATCAATATCTCTCATCGGGGGTAATCTGGTACCTCCTGGAATACATCCTCAAACTCTTTTAGTACCGCATGGTATTCAATCTTTGAGACCTCATCCTTAGATGCTTCCTCCACATGGGATGCAAATAATTGATAGTCTTTCCTATAGCACTTCTTCAGTTGCATTGCTGAGATTTCTCTGATAGCAACAACTCTGGGCATTCCTTGGAATATTCTTTGATTCCCCTCCTCATCTAGGCAAGTGAATGCCTTGTTATGACAATCTAGGATGGAATGGTGTTGGTCCAACCAATACATCCCAATTAGACAGTCATAAGAAGCTAAAGGCAGAATGTTCAATTCATCCCTTGTGTTCAGTCCATTCATGTACACTGGACAAGACTTAACCAAGTCGACAACCTTTCTCTTGGCTCTTGTAGCCAACTGCACTAACCAAGATTTATCATGATTTCTTCTTGGTAAATGAAAAATTTCCACCAACCTAGGGTCTACATAACTATGACTAGCTCCTGAGTCAATTAAAATAGAAATGGGTTGGTTGTTGATCATACCGTCCACTTCAATCATGTGTGATTGAAATTCAACTTTCTTTTTGTCCAGGGCTGCATAGATCCTTGGTATTCTACTGCCCATGTCCTCCATTAGCTTTTTGAACATTATGGATAACTCTCACTTTGCCATTTTTGTGGGGACAGTCTCTATACTTGTGGTTTCCCTAACAACCCCAACACTGAATGGGTGTTTGCCTTAGTCTTTGTCCCCCTACGTCAGTCGTTCTCGGATCTCTA
Organism: Picea abies; assembly: GCA_900067695.1. Taxonomy (NCBI): domain Eukaryota; kingdom Viridiplantae; phylum Streptophyta; class Pinopsida; order Pinales; family Pinaceae; genus Picea; species Picea abies. The sequence continues at coordinate 8,144 of CBVK0103450780.1, read as the reverse complement.
AACGATGGCTTCCATTGAGGACTGTTTCTAAAAAAGGGAGGTTTGTTTCCCTTCTGCCTCTGCTCTTTATTAAACTTCTTTTGGTCATCCCAAGCCTTCTGAAAAGTAGGATTTTCTCTGTGTTGCTCATATAAGCATTTTTCTTTTTTTTATCGTTTCTTCCATAGTCTTAGGGTCACCATATTGAATCTTGTCACTGATGGAAGGTGGCAGTCCACTTAGATAGATTTGAATTTTTATAGTCTCATCTTTGATCAACGGAACATATTTCAACAACTCTAAGAACTTTCGTTTGTATTCATCAATGGCCATGCTGCCTAGCTTGAGTTCAAAGAAATCTTTCATCTTTCTGTCATAGTATGTTTTAGTCAAGTATTTATTTTCAAAATACTTCTTGAATTCTTTTCAAGTGACATTTTTCTCTCTAATGTGTTGCACCTTCACAAGTTGATCCCACCACATGGATTCTTTTCCCTTTAGTTGATACATTGCAATTCTTTCTTCTGCATGAGAGGAATAATTCTGTAGCTGGAAATATTTTCTCATGCCAAGCAACCATGTTTCGACAGCTTCCTCCTTCTTGTATTCTCCATAAAACATAGGAGGCTTACTATTGTTCATTTCACTCTTCATCTCATCCACTCCAGATCTCTTGTGTTTTCTGGTAGGAGATGGGCTTGAACTACTGTGTGCCTCCTTATTGGATTGCTTCGGGGAGTGACGATGATGCATGCTAACGCTTCTTGATCTTCTTTTCCTCTCAGAGATCTTGAGACCCCCTGTTTTGCTTGAGTCACTCTCCTTATCCAACTTCTTTTCTATTCTCTCCAAACTCTTCATCAACTTTAAGTTGAATTCTCCTTGTTGTTCCCTAGCTTTCATAAGATTCTTGCTATCTGCTCGGTGAGTTTGGGCATCTTTCTGCAATCTTTCAATGATTTTCATCATACACCCTTCCTTATCTATCTAAGGTGACACACTTGGGCGTATATACCCCTTCTTCAAAATCTCTTCAAGCTACAATTGCAGTTCTTTCATCTCCGATGTACTCATTCTGTAAGGAGTTTTTGACACTGGAGCTGCTCCAGGAATAGGGTTTACAAAGAAGTCAATATCTCTCTTTGGGGGTAATCTGGGTACCTCCTAGAATACATCTTCAAACTCTTTTAGTACTGCATGATCTTTGATCTTTGATACTTTATCCTTATGTGCTTCCTCCATGTGGGCTGCAAATAATTGACACCCTTTCCTGTAGCACTTCTTCAGTTGTATTGCTGAGATTTCCCTGATAGTAACAATTCTGGGAATTCCTTGTACTATTTTCTGATTCCCCTCCTCATCTAGGCAAGTGAATTCCTTATTACGATAGTCTAGGATGGCATGGTGTTGGTCCAACCAATCCATCCCAATTAGAAAGTCATAGGAACCTAAAGACAAAATGTTCAATTCATCCCTTGTGTTCAGTCCATTCATGTCCATTGGACATGACTTAACCAACTCCGTAACCTTTCTCTTGGTTCCTGTAGCCAGTTGCACTAACCAAGATTTTCCATGTTTTCTTCTCGACAATTGAAAACTTTCCACCACCCTAGGGTCTATATAACTATGAATAGTCCCTGAATCAATTAAAATAGTAAAGGCATGGTTGTTGATCATACCTTCCACTTCAATAATGTGTGATTGAAATTCAACTTGCTTTTTGTCCAGGGCTGCATAGATCCTGGGTATTCTACTGCCCATGTCCTCCACTATTTTTTCTTGCTGAAGATTGTGGAAAGTTCTCACTTTATCATTCCTGTGGAGGAAATCTCTGTACCTATTATTTCCTTTACAGCCCCAACATTCCATAGGTGGTTGTATTGGCATTTACCCACCTACTTCAACCTTCCTAGGCTCTTGAAAACCTGACTTTCCTTGAGGGCTATTCCTGAAAAATGGTGGTTTGATTCCCTTTTTTCCTCTGCTCCCTCTTAAACTTCTTCTTATCTTCCCAATATTTTTGGAAAGTAGGCTTTTATTTTTTCTAATCATATAAGCATTTTTCTCTCATATTTTCTTCCATAGTCTTTGGGTCATCATACTGGATCTTGTCACTGATGGAAGGTGGCAGTCCATTCAGATACCTTTGAATTTTGATAGTCTCGTCCTTGATGAAAGGAACATACTTCAACAATTCCAAAAAAAATTGTTCATATTCATCAATGGTCATGTTGCCCAGCTTGAGTTCAAATAACTCTTTCATCTTTCTGTCGTAGTATTTCTTAGTTAAGTACTTCTTTTCAAAATGTTTCTTGACCTCCCTCCAAGTAACATTCTTCTCTCTGACGTGTTGTACTTGCACAAGATGATCCCACCATAAGGATGCCTTTCCTTTAAGTTGGTAAATGACAATTAGTCCCTCTGCATGAGAAGAATAGTTCTGCAGTTGGAAATATTTCCTCATGCCCAATAGCTAAATCTCGACATCTTCATCTTTCTTGTGTTATCTGTCAAAAGTAAGAGGTTTAATCTTGTTCATTTCACCCTTCAACTCATCTACTCTAGATCTCCTATGTTTTTTGGTAGGAGATGGACTTGAACTACTGTGTGCCTCCTTATTGGAATGTTTTGGGGAGTGATGATGATGGCTGCTAATGCTTCTTGATCTTCTTTTCCTCTCAGGGTTCTTGCGACTACCTATTTTGCTTAAGTCACTCTCCTTATCCAACTTCTTTTCGATTATTTCCAGAATCTTCATCAACTTTAAGTTAAATTTTCATTTTTAATCCCTGGATTTCATGAGCTTTCTGTTATCATCTCGGTGAGCCTGGGCATATTTCTGCAATCGATCAAGGATTTTCATCATATGTTCTTCCTTTTCCATCTCTCCTCCATGCCCATTGGAGTTTGATTATTCCACTCCTAAATGGACATTCATTCCTTTTAATTCATTCTCTAAACTAAAAGCATTTTGTGCCTCCTCCATTTCTTTGCACTCAGTGTCAATTCATTGTGGTCCTGACACTCATTGAACTCTAAAAACACAATGTGCAATCAACAGAAATTTGTTAGGCCATCAGTCCTTAACAATTCCCACAACATTCATAAACCAATATGATTTAAGAAAGACGTTCAAATTTCATTTTATTTCCGAGATTTTCTCTGCTCTGTAATAATTTTCAGGCACTAGCCCCTTCCTCTCAGTCCCCAACCCATGTGATCACGGGCCATGACCAAGCGCTAAGTAAAAAAGGTGCTTACTCGGGCCTTCGGCTTCAAAAAATTTCAAAGCACAACACAACAACCCCTCGGAGTTCCGAGTTACTGAACTCATGAAGTAGAGTGGATCAATAGTCCACGTCTACCCAACATCCAATGACTGAAACTCACTATGGAACCTTAGGTGTCTGAGTTCTAGGACTTTGAGTCTTCGGGACTTCGGAGCTTCAGAGGATATCGCATCCGCACATCCGAACTGTTAATATCTGAACATTCCCAATCACCTTTGGTGACATCATTACGTCACATCACTTAACGTTTTCCCAATTGCGGGGGCACGCAACGATGGTTTGGAGTAACCCGCCTTTTATCCCACAATTATTCTGACGCTGACACAAAACTCTTTGGTGAAACCACAGTTTGGATTGCGGAACCGCCTTGGAGAATTAACTTCTATGCAACTTGGGTCCCCGCAATGCCTTCTGGCCATTTATCTTGATGTATCGTGATCAACGCTACTGTGGGTCCTCCGACCTTTAACTACATTACGTAACCTTAGGCCCCACTAACCTTGCTCATACAGGATGCCACATGGTGGAATACTAGCGGCTAATACATGGCCCATTCAGATAGGTGACATGTGCCACATTCCAAATGCCATTTCAATCTTTCATGGTTTGAAACTCACTAATGCGTGGCCAACATCCTATGTGTCCATGTCACCTCTAGGTGACGTCCTCATGACTCACCACTTTGGCTCTTCAGGCTTCGAAGCTTCGAACTTTGGGATTTTCAACTCCTCTACGCTTTGTTTTTCCCAGAGTGCTTTTCCCCGGAGTTCACGATCCACCGATGCATGTCCTCCTTTATGATCAACGACTATGAGTGACTTCGACACTTCGGGCTTTGGGAGTTTCAAATCCCTTCACGAGAAAACTCAATCTATTTCTCCCGAGATTTTTGAGTCAAATACTCTGTCGATGCACTCCTTGCACCCAAGGACACTTTGAACCTCAAATTTTGTCCCTTTCGACAACAATTCACTCTGAAATCTTTGTCTCATTAACCAATAACATGTCCCATCCAGGCTCAGTGTTGTAACCATTCTCTAATACCAATTTGTAACATCTCCTACCCTCCAAATACTGGGTACTGATACCACACGAAATTTACAACTTATATAATATATATGCATAATAATGAATTTAATACATTTAACATAGAATTACTGCTACCATACAGATGCAATTGAGATTAACAGTAATTCCACATGCAATGGAACACATGATACATTTCAAGTAACCCAAACATGCATAAAATACATAATTAAGCACATAAATGATACTTATATTTTAGCTGGAGTAAATACAAAAACTGCGTGCGGACCTTCCACGAACCTCCTAGCCTTAGACTGCGTTGCTCATCACTCTTAGCAGTAGGTCACCCCCAAGCTACGAATAAACTCCATCGGGAAAGGAAATTCTAGGCTTGGAAAGGACAAAAAGGAAGTTGCACAAAACAACAGGAAGGATATTTTATCCCAGGAGCCACTTACACCCACATCTCATAGACCCTCATTCCCCACACGCCTACTCCACCCCAGGAGAGTACACCTTCACTACTACAATTCCATCGGCTAATACACCTCCCTTACCTTAGGCTTCAACAATAGGCTAGACCAGAAGTCTCAAAGTATTGTAGCTTCTACGAGATCCCCTTCCAGGAGAACTCACTTCCTAGCAGACTCTCTCACATGGGAGAGCTGCTCACAGGCCTAACAACCTGCTTCTTTAATTCATTTCCTAATAAATAATGCAACTACACTCGGCTAGCATACGGGTGACAACAAAAACAGGAAACATTTATGGACATCGAAAATGGCAACAACCTAACGCTAAGACATTGCATGGATCAGGGGAACACAAGGAAACAACCCCAACCGGTTAAGGAATGGACTCAGATACCCGAAGTGTTCAATACCTGGAGTTCCAGATCTAGTGCCACACATCCACTTTTAGATAAATGACCAAGATTTACTTCGACCGTTTCTCCTCCTCCTTGTCCACAAAATTTTGAAGTTATGGATCTTATGCCACTTTTACTCCTTGACGATGGATGGTCCCAAATCACTTCGAGACTTCAGGACTTTGACAAGTCCACTTCTTCTGTGCACACAAGGGTTAAGTCTCGTGCGCTTACCTCCAGATCCAACGGTTATTGTTCCTTCGCGCTCAGATCCAACAGATGTGATCTATTCCTCTCCTTCGTGCTTCCTTTGTTCTATTGGACGTTGATCTAATGGTCCAGGCTCCTCCCCACAACTGATCTGACGGATGGTGTCACTCCTCCTCCTGATATTTTGACTTCTTCCGCCTTGGAATATTTTGTCAGTGTTCAAAGCTTTAGCCTTTGACCTTTCTCCTGTGAGTCCGCCTCCTGGATCTCATCTTCGCTCTTGTAAGCATTATCTCTCCTGAGATTTAGGACTTGGAATGAGTTCATCTCCCACACACTCCTTGCGTTATCTCTTTTTATTTTTTCTATTTACTCAGTCTCCTAAGGGTCTCGACCCTTCTGTTTCCTTTCAAAGGAAAATTTTGTGGCCTCCTAGCAATCTTCTACTCAAAGCACACCTTGCTGAGCATTTTCTACAGAGTGTTCAATAAATATGTGAGTATCTTCCTCTGATACTCTTCTCCTTGAACTCGACAAATATTTCTCTCTGTGCACACTTACACTCACTCGATGCCTGCCTGGCAGAGCCCTACTGAGTTCTCAGTGACTCTATCTCTCTCTGAACTCAACACATAGTTCTTCTCGTGCACTCCTTGCACTTCTAATGATGAAGGTTCAATGATATCTCTCCTGAGATTCTCCGAGGTTAACTTACCTCTGTCAACGCACTCCTTGCGAACAATGTGCACTGCTTGCACTCAAAAACTCAACGAAGAGAAACAATTGAAACTTATTCAATACTTCACCAGTTTACACATTCAAACCAATCTGATTTAAGAAAATGTTCAGATTTCATTTTATTTTCGAGCTCTTCTCTACTCTGTAATAATTTTTGGGCACTATCCCCTTTCTCTCAGTCCCCAATCCATGTGATCACGGGCCATGACCAAGCACTAGATCAATAGGTTCTTACTTGGGCCTTCGGCTTCAGAAGTTTTCAAAGCACCACACAACAATCTCTTGGAGTTATGGATTAACGAACTCGCGAAGTAGGGAAGATCATTAGTCCACGTCTACCTAACATCCGAGGACTTACACTCACTATGGAACTTCAAGCGTCCGAGTTTCGGAACTTCGAAGTTTCGAGACTTCGGAGGATTTCACATCTGCGCATCCCAAACTGTTAATCTTTGAACATTCCCAATCAACTTTAGTGACATCATTACGTCACATTACTTGCATTTTCCAATTGCAGGGGCATGCGGTAGTGGTTTGGAGTAACCCGCCTTTCATCCCGCAATTATTCTGATGTTGAAATGTAACCCCTTAGTGAAACCGTGGTTTGGATTGTGGGACTGCCTTGGATAATTAACTTTCGTGCAACTTGGGTCCCCACAATTCCCTCTAGCCGTTGATATTGATGTATCGTGATCAACGCCACTATTGGTCTTCCAACCTTTAACTTTGTTAAGTAACCTTGGGTCCCACTAACCATGCTCATACAGAGTGCCACATGGCAGAATACTAGCGACTGACTTGTGGCCCAATCAGATGGGTTTCACACGTCATGTTCCATATGGAATTTCAACCTTCCATGGGTTCGAAATCCACTTACACATGGCACACATACCATGTGTCCATGTCCATCCAAGTGACGTCATCATGACTCACTACTTTGGCTCTTCGTGAGATTTCTCCCTTCACTACTATGTCTGACCTTTTAACATTGGCTTGATCCAATGGTCGAGCTCTTCTCTCAAGATCTATGGTGTAGATCCACTTCGGAATTCGGGCTTCAACCCTTCTCTTTTTTCTAGCATCAGACTTCACTGAAGTCGTGAAGTCCAAAGGGCTTCCAGTTTAACTCCTCTACACCTTCCCCAGATCTGACGGTCGTAAGGGATTTACCTTCCTTTCGAACAGATCTTACGGTGTAGAACATACTCTATTACTCTGCGTATTTCCAAAGGAATTCACGACTAACTGCCTCACAACATTACCAGATCTGACGGTCGTGAAGGATTTTCCTTCTCCCAAACAGATCCTAAGGTCCACATTATTTTGCGGCCCAATACCACTTCTGTCGTGCTTTTACGACATCGCTACTCCTCTTGAGCTTTGTAACATTTTGAAGGTTAATTCTTGGCACTCAGGAAGGTTCCGAGGTTTGAAATTGGTCCTCCAAACACAATTTCCTCTTGAAACCTTGGGTCCAATGACCACTTATCCAACCCATTTAGCCTCAGTGTTGAAACCTTGGCTCTGATACCAATTTGTAACATCCCCAGCCACCAACAGGCCGGGCAATGCAACTAGTCAGACACTTAACTTAGTTATGATACTAAACTGTAGCATTCCCGACAACACAGAGACCAAGAATGCTACCACTACGAAATATACACTTATATAATATATTCATTTTTATCGAATTAAAACACTTAATCACAATAATCACATAATTACTATTACCATACAGAATCAATGGAATTAACAGTAGTTCATATACGCAATGGAATACATGATAACATTCAAGCATCACAGACATGCATAACATATAAATGAAGCACAAAATGATACTTATCTTTTCAACTAGAGTAACATCACCAACTACGTGCACAACTTCCGTGAACCTCCCAGCCATAGACCATGTTACTCATCACACTCAACAGTGGGTCACCCTTGAGCTGGGACTAAGCTACACCCAGGGCAAGGGAATCCTAGGCTAGGCAAGGTCAATAGGGAAGTCACACAGTTAAAGAGGAAGGATTCTC
>CBVK0103450754.1:0-17659 GCA_900067695.1 Picea abies | reverse complement strand
TCCGCTTCTAGAAGGATCTTCCTCTAGATGCTTCTTTTTAGTATAAATAGCAGTCGAGGGTATGAGAACCCTATCTTGGATATTATTGTAATAGAGCTCTTCTCAACTGGAGGTTGCCCCATCGAAAAGGCTCGTGAACATTGCTTTCAGATTCAAAGTGCTATTTCTGTTATTATTATCTTATCATTTCAGTGCTATTGTGGTGAATGTTATGATTATATTGTTGTTAATCTGCCATTTCTAGCATTTTATTTCTATTCTGCATACATTTTATATCTGGTATATTACACAAGTCCTTCTTCTAGTATTTGAAGCTTCCTTTCCTCTACCTTTTCAATTGGATGAAATGAAGCTTGGGGGACAATGCTTTCAGCCTCTGGACTTCATGTTGAAGCTAAACCGCTAGCTTCTTAATCTAGGGGCTAAGTACCAACTATCACTTTGTTATGCGTTGGGAAGTCGCAAGCATAGTTTTTACTTTGGTTCAAGCTTGTGTAAAAATTAAGCCACCTACCTCAATCATAGTTTCCTCTAGTTCGAGCTTGTGTAAAAATGAAACCAGGTCCAAGCACAATTTTGTTTAGTTTTTAAGCTTTTGAAAAACAAAATCTATCCCAAGCATAGTTTTGTTTTGTTTTAAAGATTGCGTAAAATGAAAACAATCCCGAGCTTAGTCTTTGTTCTTTCTCATGATCGTAAATACTTGAGAACGTAACTGAGTATACTTTTATCACTTTTTCAGACTCGTAAATGTTATACGAAAAAGGAACCCCCTGGGGTTCTCTTTAAGCTCTTTTTAGACTCTCTAAATATGAAAAGATTGTCAAGCGACCTTGTTCTTTTCACGCCCGTTAAAGTATTTGAATAAAACATTTGTTGAGAGATATTTTATCTCTTTTTCGGTCTCATCAGACTATTTTATGAAAAAGGAACTGAGAGAATTCTCTTTAAGTGTTTTTCAGACTCTCTAAACATGAAAAACCCCTGATTTTTCTCTCTTTGGAATCGTTAAACAAACATCGAAAGACCCATATGGGACCGAACCACTCCTTCTTAGGGTTCTTTAAATAGACTCTGAGGGACTTGTTTGAAGGATGAGCTTACATTACAAGCATATGTTATCCTCCTCAAGCTTACATAAAAATAAAGAGGTACTCGCCAGAAATGGTGGGGGGGAATTGGGAAAGAAATGTGTCTAAATTTGTATTCCATGGAAGAGTCTCTTTTGAACATGATACCCTTTCACTCGCCTTATGTCTAGGTTGGAAAATCCACTTGTCTCTTGATCATACTCCTTTATAAGATTACAAATTGGTCTGTGATCCATGTTGTTGAGTCAGTGTTTCCAAGACAGTTGTCGTGTTGTCAATATGTTCAAAAGAAGTTCAAACCATAAAGCCTTTTATTGCGTCAGCCATGCCTGTAGTCTTTAATCCTTCTATTGCGTCATCCATCCCTGAGTCAGTCTTGAATCAATTGTTACTCTAATATACTTCAAATCTTGTTACCAGTTTCATGTCATTGATGTGGGATACATTAAGGCCCTCCTGTGATGAGTCTTTTCCTGTCGACTTCAACTCATTATCCAAGAATTAGACTTAGAAACTAATTATTACCTTGGAACTTGCATGCCTCAATGGCAGGTTTCCTCGCTTTCGACAATGGGTTTTCATTATTGACCCTTGATCAGGAGATTCCGTCGAGTGTTCGACTTCAGCTCATTAATTCACATTCGTTGGATTGTACCAGTGTACCTTGGGATTCATTGACATTAATGGTGATTTCCCTCACACTTGTTAACGGTATTCATTAATGACCGGTAATCAAGTGGTTTCTTCCATGTTCGACTTCAGCACATGTATTCGCATGGTTAGATTCATACTATAGAGTGGTGGAGATGAAGACCCTAGATCATTTCTGACAGATTCAGGTTGTGTTGGAGTATATTCAGTTTGTATTGTTGCATAGATCCACAGTGTATGTCTCGTGGATATGTTCAAATTTGAGTCTTTAACACATAGATCCACACTATTAAATTGGAACATTTTTGCGACGAAGTAGAGACGAATTTTCATCGGCATATAGTCGTTTTTGCAACCAAGATAAAAAAAAATTCATCGAAATTCATTCGTCAGTCTAGCGACCACACATGGATCTTCGTCGGTCTAGTGACCAGAAAAAGAAGCATGTTCAAAATAGGGAAATGTTCGGCTAGCGACGAATTTTAGTCGGTCAAACGACTAATATTAGTCGCAAGAACGACCAAACCATCAGTTAAAAAGGTCAAAAGAAGGATCAGTTAGTCACTAACTGACTAACAAAGAACAGGTTGGTCACTCTAGCGACTAACAGGTTAGTCACTAAAGCGACCAACCTGTTGATGTTTGCAACCAATTTTCTATACTAGCGATGAACAGGTTGGTCGCTCTAGCGACTAACAAGTTAGTCGCTAAAGCGACCCACCTGTTGATGTTTGCAACCAATTTTCTATACTAGCGATGAACAGGTTGGTCTCTCTAATGACTAACAGGTTGGTCACTTCCTTCATTCCACTTATCCCTAAAGTTGAAAAGTTGAATTCCTTTGAGGATTTTTGTCTGATATCATCGTGCAACTTCATTTACAATATCCTTTCTAAAGTGATTGGTGCATGTTTGAAAATAATCTTATCAAAGGTTATATCAATGGAACAATTTGGGTTCCTTGGAGGTTGAATCATACACAAGGGAGTGGGATATATACAGGAATAACTACACACTATTATTTGGTCTTCGTTTTTTTAGAGACATACATACGTACAAAGAACTTTTGGATCTATTATGTAAGGTGACAGATATGGAGGTCAATCTCCTAAAATCCTCCATAAGTTTCAATGAGTTGCAAGATGAAGTAACATACATGATCCACCATCTGCAATATAGGGTGGTCTAGATGCAAAATGAACTAAAATATTTTGGTTTTTTACTAAAGCCCTAGGGCTATGGTATCAAGGATTGGAGATGGATTCTAGGGAAAATAGAAGGGAGGATACATTTTTGGTGCCACAAATGGTTGTTGAGGGGAAATTGATTGTCATTAGTAAAACAAGTGTTAGAGGTGATCTCCATGTATTGGATGCGATGCTTTTGGCCCATATACACAATGAGGTTTTAGATACAATATGAAGGCTTTGCTTTGAGTTCATGTGGAAGGGAAATCAGGAAAAAATGGGATATCACTTGGCTCATTGGAAAATAATTGCAAGGCAAAAAAAACAAGGAGGATGGGGATTAAAGAAGTTACCACCCTTCGAAAAAGCACTTGTTGCCTAGAGCCTTTGGAATTTGATGGTTTATGGAAGTGCATAATCTATCAGAAATATATGGCTCCGAGGATGGGTTGTGACAATAATTTATTTTTTCCAGAAGATTTGGTTCAACATCTTCATCGTCAAGGTTTGAACAAACTAAACTAGATTGCAGATGAGGGATGGAGAAATATATGGCACCAGAGGTGGTTTTCTGCTATCGATATTGGCTTAGAAGGAGATGTTGTAGGTTATTTGTCCAATTTCATCTCTTCCTTGATCTATGACCATGTCCACTTAAGAAGTGAAATTGATGAATTAATATGGAACCGAAATAAGGATGGAGGTCGATATACTTCAAAATTAGGTTATGAGGTGGCACATTGGTGGTCGCTCAAGATCTGGAAACTTCAAGCACCTAAAAAAACAAAAATTCTGATGTGGTTGGCACTGATGGATAGAATTTCTACTCGGGACTATCTACAGAATAAAAACAAACAAGGACCATGTATATGATACCTTTGTATAAATGTGGATGAATATGTATCTCACATTTTCACTAGAGGCCCATACTCTCTTCAAATATGAAGTGATACTTGCTAATGGATTGGAATTAATAATTTTTGGTGTTGTTTATCTCTTAAGGAGGGATTGGCAATTTCATATAACAATTCTAAGATAAAAAAGATATCGTGCAATACCATTCCTCACTCCGTGGGGTATGTGGTTGGCACAAATTTCCATCCTCTTTTATGATCGGCCATTGTTAACAATTCAATTTTCCACACAGATTGTTGGAATAACACAACATTACATAGTATAAGGGGTGACTAAGAGGTCGTGGATCATTGGAAAGCTGGTTTGGGACAATTATTTCCCTTAGGGATTCTACGATGGTGCTTGTCAAGGGGAAGACTCATAGTGTGGCATAGGAGGAGTCTTACATATCCACGAGGGATACCAGCGATAATTTTATGCATGTGTGGGTAGTGGCACAAACAACAAAGTAGAACTTTTCACTTTGAAAGCCTTATTGAAGTTGGCACTAACAAAGCACATTTCAAGAATTCAGTTCTTCAATGATTCATCCTTTGTTGTAAATTGGATGAAGGGAGAACACATGATACGAGGCATTTCCTTGTAGACTTTAGTTGATAATCTTAAGGTAATTTCTAGACAATTCAACCATATTATCTACTCAAACATATTCTAATAACTTAATAGGGAGGCAGATGAACTATCGAAGATCGGCTTGACTCAGCCAATGGGAACCTTAAATATAAAAGAATTAAAGTCAAGAAACATCATTGAATATTCCATGGATATGTGATATAGAAAATGTTGGGTATGTGTTATATTCTTTGCATGTGTGTGTGTGTGGGTGCGTTAGATATGACAACTGCGTCTGACGATCCCTTCACCTAGAGCTCTATCGTGTGCACCGGGCACTTTCCTAGGGGGGTAGGTATGCCCCCCACTAGTTACACGCAACGTTCAACACCGGGCAGTAGCTCGGGGCAATGCCCCGAAAATTTTTTTGGGTGGTTTTTTGCTATTTTTAGCTGATTTGTAAATTAATCCCGGATTAAGGGATTAGAGTTTTGGTATCTACGGAATACCTAAAAACATTGTATATATTGTATAGCGAATGGTGAAATTCGACATAAGGAAAATAAGAAAGGTTTTCCCTGTTGAGGGTTTCCGGTAAAAATCTCTGTGTACTCATCCCCTGGACCCCTGGATGAAAAGAAAACAACAAGTGGGAGAATGTTGGGTATGTGTTATATTCTTTGCATGTATGTGTGTGTAGGTGTGTCAGATACAACAACTACATCTGACAATCCCTTCCCTGATCATTTTTGCTATTTTTAATCGATTTGTAATTTAATCCCAGATTAAGGGATTAGGGTTTTGGTATCTACGGAATACCTAAAAACATTGTATATATTGTATGGTGAATGGTGAAATTCGACATAAGGAAAATAAGAAAGGTTTTCCCGGTTGAGGGTTTCCGATAAAAATCTCTGTGTACTCTGTGTATGAGCCATTGATTAATTTATGTATTGCTTAAGAATCTATATGCATTCCTTTACTTCGCAGGTTTAAAACTTACAGAAAACATCCCATGTGTTTTTTTGTTTACAATTGTGGATTAGTTTCATTGATGGTGCAATTTTTGTTTTGATCTCTTAATGTTCTTCTATTTAGAATGTAATTGTAGGAAGCATGTGACCATTTAAGAATAGTTTTGTTTAGGAGAAGAATTATATGTGCTCTCTTTTCAAATCATTGAAGATCCCTTGATGCCTCCTTCTTAAACATTCTTACACTTCAACTACATGGGTAACACAACCTACCTATCTTGTAGAATTCAAAAGAACCAAAAGAATGTACCTTTTATTCTCCTATGAATAAAAAGTATTATTTTTTCCTTCGAAAAAAATGATAAGGAAAACTACATTTTTATAAAGCAAGTTGCATTATACAACTTATTATTAATTAATGATGTTAATAGAACACTTCTCCTTCCACATAATGAAAGAAATCACTTAAAGAGAATAAAACATCTCCCACTTACACAAAATAAAAACATAAAATTCCATAGGGTTCAAGTGACCTTGCTCTGATCCCACTTCTTTGGGGTACCTAAGATAAAGGTCCCTCAGTTATCAAGGTGATAGTCCCAGTTGAGATATAATACATATCACGATTTGCGTCACACACAAATGAAATTTTTTAAACAACCAAAATGAAACGCAAGCTAAATAACAAATCAAGAAATCATATATGCAGCCAAGTAAACTCATTTGGAATTAATTTTGAATAAAAAATACAAGAACATTCAACTACTCTACAACCAATGCACAATTTCCCCTTTATCATACTTCGATGACAACATTATGTAGTGCACATATTACAATAGAGTCAACAAGATTCTCCTTCCTCAATGATAGAGGGATTCTTATTATTAAATATATAAAAAAAAATTTCTAGGAAAGATATGTTCTAGATGCCAAGATCACCATCAACAATGCTTTGAGAGGAATGTCCATAAAATCCCTAAGTTTGGTCAATCAAATGGGTCGTCACAGACCACAAAAACAAGTCATATTGCATTGTCTCAAAACAAATCCTAATAGATGAGTCCTATTGAATCTGTGATATAGAGACCACAGAATCCAAACATTTATCTAGTTCACCTATCAGGGGAAACTCTTCCCAATTGACATCTTCCAAGTTGTCAATGCATTCCTCTTTTGTGAATGGAAGCTCCTAGATAGGAATGCCCAATGCACCCATGATCCCAGGTGCTTCATCTCATAGGGTTATGTTTTTGGATGTCTATGGTTTTTTACATTCCCGTTTATTGTAAAAGGCCTTCAGAGCCTCATCATAACCATCTTCTTGTGAATGAACGCAACCGTCACATCTCTTCTCAGAGATAAGCCGCCACCATTCGAGCAAACTTGTTTTTCGCTGCATTTTATAGTTTCAACTTATTTCCTTATTGAATAGAAAACCAATTTTATTGTATCTTTGTTATTTGGTTTTAAGCATCTTTTAATAATCTGTATTCATTTTGTTTTGCTCATAAAATCTAGATCAAATGCACATTTCACACACGTATGCTAATATAAATATATATAGATATGTACAACTTCTTGTAGGAAGCATTGTCGTATATTGTTTTGATGCACAGTAAGAATCCATGACTCTTGATGTGTGTTCTTGCATGAGTGTATCTATGGAAGAAATGAATATTGTTATGTTTGGGAAACACTTGTTGCATATTGACCTTATTTTGAAGGTCATGCCTACCTTGGAATAGTGTTATGGGTGGGTTGTAAATCACTCTTTATAAAGAGCTATAATAAAGTGCTCATGAGGAACAATAGTATTATGTATGGCCTAGTAAACAATAGGTTTTCTTTTTCCATTGATTACATTGTGAGAGAGAGAGAGTAGCATACTTATGTGTGTTCCTACAAGACTTTCCATTGGGATAATGGTGAAGCTTTCAAAACATAAACCAATTTTAAGTCATGTTGAGGCTGTAAGAATTGTTGTCAAGATACTGTGGACTTGTTGGTGCAGTGCTTGGATGCCAATAATGAACGTTCCTCCACTGAAATAGGGGACCAATATGTATCCATGTATCTTGATAGGGTGTAAGAACTGCATGAGAATAACCTCTATGTGGAAATTTTGAGGTGTTGTTTCATGGGTGCATTGGGCATTCCTGAGAAAATAATGAGCTGAAAAACTCAAATTTTCTAGTGAGTTTATTTTTTTTGGAAAAATGAAGTTTGGCCTTGTTTCATTCATTTTTTTTCAAATTTCAATGATTTGGATCACATTGAAATTGGGCCAAAACTCAATTCCTAATAGATTTGGAGAAGAATTTATGTAGAAAAGGGTTGAGTTTGTCAAATTTTAAACTAATCTAGTATTCTAAACTTGTTATGGATGGACTAATAATTTTAGATTGATTCAATTGCAGATATTATATGTTAAATGTACACAATCCAGTGACAAAAGATGTATTTCAAGACATTTAAACTATTTTTACATTAAAAACAACAATTTCATCAATTCAAAATTATAATTTCAACAAAAATAATCTCCAAAAAAATATTAAAAACATAAAATATTTAACTTTCTTAACACATTTCCTATATTATTATTATTTAATATTAAGATTGACTAACATATATGTAATTATATCACCTTAAAACAACACTTAACAAGATCCATACCTTTGAGTGATGGGGTGCCCCCAATGTTGCTCCTCTCCATCCTGCGATTCATCACATGACTTAATTATATTTCAGAATAGTAATTAAAGTTGTAACAACATCTACAAATTAATGAATAAAGATGAATACCTGAATGAGCTTCTCTTCGTTTCGAGAATAAATTATTCTCTACTGAACAGGACCAACCACGTGAAGGTGGAAGCTCTTTTGGCCCCTCCCCCCCTCTCACATCACTCTCATTTCCCCATACCCAATCTATCTAGATTTTACAACTATAATTAGAAATGACAATAACATTAAATGTAAGCATAAAACATTCATCGCCATGTGCTAAAACAAAAAACATGAAAGCAAATAACATTCATGACATTTAGGAAAAAAAAATACATTACATTGGACCAAAAATATATTGGATTTATATTAATAAGAAAATGTCTAATCGTTTGTTTTTCTTCTTCTTCTTCTTCCTGGTATCCATGAAAGCACAAATTAAGTCGTCATCGTCATCATTTAATTGATCCCCCACAGTTATTGGTCCTTCTTGAAGTGTTGCATCATCAGTACTCAACACCTCACGCCATGATGGACTTCTAGTATTTTGGCGTGGAGGTTGAGGATGCGCATGGGCATCCACTGCTGCAACAACAAAAAAAAATCAAGTGATATTGTTATTCACTGTTCCTAGGGAAATTGAATTAATATAGATTTAATTACAATGTTTTATACCTGGATTAGTCGGTGCAGTAGAAGCATTAGCTGGTGGTCGCATTGTTGTTTCTACGCTTGTTGATCTCCTCTCTCGATCGGGTGCATCTACACGCTCTTCCATATGAAATAATATAAGTATTTAGTACAGAATATACCCTAAATTTAATACTCATTGAAAAATGGAAAAACATTAAAAATGTGCACATACCACTATGTAATGGTCCTTCGGCAACAGTGCTTGAATCAATATGGGGGTTGGTATGTGGTTCAGCGGGTACATCAGGAGCATTGGTAGCATTGTTACTCTCCTGCGAATGTGGAAAAGACACACATTATTTTACATTTTAAATGAATAAAAAATATATTTTACATTACAAGTAATCAATGAGTAAAAACTAATCGACAAGTTTTTAATTTCATTTTATTTACCATGTCCTCCAGAGAGACACATGGTGATTTCCCCAAGCTTCTTCATCGCGCCACCATGCCATCAAAACCCTGTGTGAACCTGACCTTTAGATCTTCTTCTGTGGCTTGGTCGTTGAACAAATCCCCCTTCATTGAGCAATATCAAAATCATTAGTCACTAGTTGCAATGAATTACATATTTAGTGACGATGATAAAAAGAAAAAGTAAAATGTTTAGGCACTTACAACCCGTGCCTTCAATCTCCCGTAACCACCTTGGCCCAGTTTATGTTGGTCGTGTTTGTCTTGTCTTGCCTTTGTTGCCTTGGAAGTGTCTTAGAGTCTACGCAATATTTTGAGATATGTTAGATATTGATTGTTTTCCTAGTAAAGTAAACAAAATACCATCATAGTAAATTGAAAACATCTCTTACCTTCCAGGGCCAGGTGGTTTCTTCCCTTGTGCTTTCATCACAAATTCTCTTGCATCGAGAATAATTTCTTTCCACTCCCTCTCAGGGATAACCAAAGGGCGTTCGCACTTGGGGTCTTGTACTAATTTATTCCTATACGCCTCTCTAACATGTTTCAAATGCTTACCAATCCTTTTTAGGACTTCTGGCTTATTTAACGAGTCACCAAACTTGCCAACCAGTCTGGAGATAAGAAGGCTTTTCAATTTGGAATCTTGTTGATTCCATCGTAGTCGAATGGTCGGCCCAAAAAATTCTAATGCATAGTCATGCAAACTATTGTAGAACACATTGTCTCCTATAAAACATCATCATCATTAGTAATTTAAATCTCATTGATATGTGATTGTTTAAACAATTATATAATAGGAATCTCTATAAATACATATATTAAATACCTGGTAGCTGTACTATTTTTAGAGGAACCATGTCCTGGTCGACCAAAAATGATACTGCGGTTGTTCTTGTGCTTTGGATATGTGTAGCACCAGGGTAACAATCAACAGAAGAGTGATCAGTTCCATGATCATGATCACCACCTACACGATCTAGTGTGTGTTGTGGGGGCGTGGCATCACCCCTAGAAGCCATAGAATCAGTCTCAGGTGGCACACTTGGGGTGGAAAATAGTCTGGTGGCTACATGGCCATGTGGGTTCGTTGTTGTAGTCCCACTGTTGCTACCAGGACCTTCCCCTTCCCCTCTCATCGATCTCAAAAAATTCTACAATGATAAATATGTGTTAATTGCATATATCAAATTACAAAATTTAAAACCAAAAATTGATATCATTAGATGACATGACTTACCCCATAATTTGCTATCTTAACGCGTAATTTAGCTATCCTTTTGAAATCCTCGGCAGTTTCCGGTCGAGCAGCAACCAAATCCTGGAATTCCCTATTGGCATTTCTTATGGACAATTTTATTGTCTGTAATGGGTCTATAGAATCAAATATCTCTTCATCACTTATATATTCATCATTTTCGGTCGATGCAATGCTAAGAACGAAGCCTTTTCCTGGATCAATGCCTTTGCCACGCTCAGGGCCTTTGCCCCGATCACCACTCTGGCATAATTTCAAGAAGAATGTTAGTACATGCAAGAAATATTGAAAAAACAATATATGAACTAATGGAATATTGGCAAATATTATCAAATGAAACATTCACACATGCAAATTAGCAAATATTTGGAAATGAAACATGGAGCATAAATTAGCAAATGGAACATTCAGAAATAAAATAAAATTTCATGACAAATGAAACATTCACAAATTAAGTAATCCCTTTTTAAGTTTGGGTATAATGGGTTTTGTAAAACAATAACTATCAAATCCGAGAATCAGAGAATTCAACAAGGATGTAGTAAGGTAGTTTCCATGAGAACAAGTGATAAGTCAACTCTATCAAATGAACATTTCCAAGCCATCTAGTGCAACATAAGGGCTTTCAATGGAGGTATGTCTATACAACATTGATTTATGTTCTTCGAAAGGTGAGGAGGTCAGTAGAAGCATTGGATGTCTTTCATGTGATGTGTGTCCTTCCAAGATAATAATGTGGAATTTCTACATTGAGATCCTCGGCTTGAACCGAATGTTGTGGTCTATAACGTTGTCTTAAATTCCCATGCTCCTTGGATGTAATGGAAAGGAGCCTTTTGGGTGTTGCAACAAATGAGGCAAAGTGGGTCGAAAATTTTTCCAAGATGATTTGAATGGGGCCAAAGGATGTGCATAATAGATTCAAGGTTGCAATACAAATCCCAAGCAATATGGGATAACTTCATGAAGGTCAAATATGGAAGATGGCTCATGGAGAAAAAAAATACATGTTGAAACTCAAGAGAGAGGTAGTGTCACTGTGTTATAGAGTTTTGTTTCTTCTAGTGATTATATCTACCAAACTAGGAAAAAATATTCTAACGCCCCATTTTAGCTAACATAAAAACCTTTCAAATGATTTATAATGTGCCCTCTAAAATGTATTATAGATGCCATTGTAGTTGTTCAAAGTTAACATAAGAGGCACACGCTTCATTCTATCCATGAATTGGTGATATTATGGTTGGGAAATTGCAGGTAATATAAGAGAGGGATGGAATGAGGTAACCCAATATTGTCATTGACTGAAAATTTTTAGGTCGTGCTATGATTGTGTGAAGATACAAGAACACTTGATGTTAGAGGGATAAGTGTAGAGGAACACAAAACATGCCTAAAAGTAAAATATTTCAGAAATAAAATAAAATTTCATCACAAATGAAACACTCACAAATTAAGTAATCCATTTTTAAGTTTGGGTATAATGGGTTTTGTACCGTAGAAAAAGAAGACGTTCCTGGGTTGTCTTGATTCAGATTGTAATTGACCAGTAGCTCTTCACCTGCCATTATTGTTTTCATTGCACATACAAATATCCTATTACCTTCACGCTCCTCAAAAATGTAATTGGGTTCCTTTCTTATCATCTCAGGCCGTGTACTGTTTATAAGACCTGCAATATTCCCCGATGCCTTTGGCCTTCCATCAATATACATAGTCTCTCCTTTATGCCTATTATTGTCTTTCAGTTGTATATAATTTGCGGCGAGTGCGTATCTACGTATACTAGGCATATATTGGACCAGCCTCAACCATACTTCATAAGTGTAACATGGTCCAACATACTCAAACAATTCAACTAATCCACCATATTTTACCTTTATGTTGTCCATGGAGAATAAACCAAGGCCATGGTTGGATGACGAAGCAATGTGATACATCCTCTCATTAACACAGAAGTCAGTGTCCAACTCAGGGAGTTCCTTGGGTACGCACTGTTTTAGTAGGTGTTTGTACCTCAAGGGAACCTCAATGTCACCTATGCTCTCATCGTTATAAGAGCATGATCCTCCTTCAACAAGAAAGAATTGCATGCGCCTACCAAACTTTCTTCTGACCTTTTCACCTCTAGTTGATTATGCCTTGTAGCATGTGTTGGATATGTTTTCCCTTGTCCCTCTCGAAATTTCATCGCTCGAGCTGGATGATAGGTCTGATAGATACATATTTGGTTGTACCTACACTCCATCGAGGGAGAAGCAAACGTTAGGCCAACGATATTCATATTATAATATAGCTAAAGATAAACATTGAAAATATAACTTGACATGTAAGACTTTTGCACCTAGGGTTGGAGCCAAACCTTTGAGAAAACACAGAGTATTTCTTCACTCAGTATTTTGAGTAGTTCATGAGAAGGGAAAAGGAAATGCCTATTCTGAACATGGACCATTTAGCCATGTTCTCAGTATAGAATTTAGCCATGGACATTAACAAGGCCTCAAACCACCACATTTATCCTATTTAATAGACTATGGTGCTTGGGTTGGATATGGGTGTCATTCACAATCCATTCAAAAATATGGGAAAGTAAAACTTGTCGAGGCCTCCACAAAACAATCCAATAGTTTCAAACAACAAATCTTAAGAGAGAAGATAACGATTCACGAAAGTTCATTACAACATAACATTTTTGTTTGTTTGAAGGATGGATTTATCATAATCCTTCACACAAAAGCTTTCATGAGATATTGTGAGTCTCATAAACACAAAGATACATGAGAAAGGGGGCAAAGCCACAAAATACCTTCAAAAATTGTATGAATCGACTCAAGAATATATTGGCAAGGGAGTTGATCCACAAAATACTTCCAATATGTCTGAGGCATTTACAAGATTCATGGTTAAAAACTATAGATTTGAGAAGAAAAAATGAGGTGAAATACCATGTAAGTCTCACATAACTAAGTAAATAGACATGTAGGTTGAGTGAGTATTACAATTTAGATAACAATGCAAATTTACTGCCTCGACGTTCCCTTTTAAGGATGGGAATAGAAAATCTCGACCATGCAGTTTTCTCAGTAATTTCATGCCCAAAATATATTGTATGTAGCCTATACATTTAATTTATATACATGGAAAATCGATGCCACTATATTGATATTTAAACCATGAATTTCATGTTACTTGAGCATACATGTATTCCATTTATAGTTTTAAGAACCCAATTTCCTCTTATAGGAAAATCAAACATAGAGATACATCATTGCTTACACAGGAAACACATGACACACATCCCCTTCCTTTTTCCTTACATTTTCTTGATAATTAGCCATACAATTTCATTCATAGCATAAGCATACATAACAATATTACATAGTATAAAATAAATACACCAAGAAACATATTTTTCATAATTCATTGACCAACCCAAATTGGAAGAGGGTGAACACCTTTCCACCCAACCATAGGTGGCTCAGATGCACTATCCCTCTTTGCAATCTGGCCACCCCCGTGTCGGGCCATGATACCACCGAGGGAACACTCAGTCTCTCAGAGAACATTGATAGTGTGAGGGTCACTCTCCATCATTGAAACCAATGGAAGAAACCCTTTCACCCAATCCATGCCCTAGGCCTCCATGAGGCTTCTTAGATGCCTCCCCAACTGGTGTTTTCCTCAGCATAAGGGATTCCCTTCCATTATCCAACAAGCATCAAGCTCATGGCTCTCTCAATCGAAGTTGGTTTTGAGTTCTATGGCCAGTTACATGGGCTCTCATGCTCTTTTTCTTTTTGTTTGCTCTATTAGTGGGTTCTTCCATAGCACATAGCATTATGTAACCTTTGTAACCTTCTTCAAAATCCCATGAGAGTTCCCCAAAAATATGTCTTCTACCTCCATTCCAATACTTCCTACTCTCTCTCTTTCCCCCTCATGTGTCTCTGTCATCTTCCCTTCCAAGAAGGTTCTTGACCTGCAGTTTTCTTACTTCTGTTAGAAGGAAAATCATGGGTCAGTCATGGGGATTGAGATGGGTAATTTTTTAAAGTCCACACGTGGCTAGCCCCATATGTGTCAGTAATGAGGGCTGACATGGCATCCACTCGTACCGTGGTGGTCAACTTGTGGGAGGCATAACTTTCACACATGATTTATGATAGAGGTAATTTTCACATCGTTGGAAAGGTCTTTGTGTGTGCACAAGTTTCAAATGTTGTAACCCTAAAAAATTACATTCAATGCCTCAAAATGGCTCTAGAAGATTCCAAACCCTAATTTTCCAAACTGGGACTTACCACTAAAATGGCCCTGCAAGTCGATTCCTCCATTTTTTTCCACCTAGAAAGTACTAAGATATATGAAAAATTATATGATGATCCAATCCAGATAAAAAACAATTATCATTGATAGGGGCTTCGAGAAAATGCCCCTTGTGAGGGTTTAAAATGATATTTCTATCCCTTAATTGTTGAGGGTTGGCCAATCCTTCAAAGAAATTGGCCATGGAGAGGTTAATAGATACCTTAAAACCTTTGTTATCCTACTTCAAGAAATTATGACTCATGGAGAGAAATTAACCTAAGAACTCTCCAAATTATTGAGTGACTAGGAATTTGGTTACATTGATGTTATTGGTAGATCAGGTGGGAACATAAGAAGTTGGAAAAGGTGCTCCTACACCCTTACTAACTGTTGGGATTTTCCTACGGGTCTATGGGTATCCATTTTCTCCCTGGATATGGGGAAAGAAATGCATGATTGTGCATCAAGTGGGTGTCGGAGTGCAATGGATGGGCCATCATTTTGCACAATCTAGGCATATTATTAATGATAAAGTTAAGAATTAATTAGTGTTTGCAAGTGGATATCATCCTACCCAATTTGGAATTCCATATTTTGGTCTATGTTGAGTTCTTTGTCCCCAAAAGATTCATCTTTTGCATTACCAATATACAAGATTTTACAATGAGAGATTCAATAGTTCATCATCTCTTAATGCACTATGCAAGGTGAAGGTAATAAAAGATTATTCTTAGACACAAGGTGATTGATGTTGATGATGTCAATGAAAATAACCATGGGGATTCCAGGGCATGGTAGGGCTTGTTGCAAGGTCTCCTCAATGCAATTGGTGTATTTGTTAGCATGTTCTTCATGTTTGTGGTGAAAAAAATATACCAAATGGGGTACCCAATCAACATACACCAACCATATAGTAAGTGGTTGTGCTAGTATGTTGAATTTCTAGAAAGAACATTGCAAGGGCCCCTTCAAAGTCTAGAAAGGAAACTTCCTTCAAGTAACAAGTGCTATATTAGCTTTTAGAAGATATGATGTATCAAGAGAAGCATTGGCATTGCATGAAGAGGACTTTACTGATCGAGCTAGATAAACATGTTGACAAATAAAAGAGGTAAAACAATTTGAATCTGTTTTGAACTTGCAAAAATATAACACCCACCTATAATGCTATTTATGTGGAATCATGTTGGAATTATAAGGTGGACAAGAAGAGACACAATTTTTAGATACTCACACCCCAATTTCCGTGCACTATGTAGGATTCACATTGAATGCCAGGTTCAACTAGGAGATTGGCCTCTAATGATAATTTAGGGGGGAGGAAGCCATGTAAGGTCTTACTGCTTGAACTCCCTTCTAAGGGAAAATTCCTAACCAAACGGGAGATCCTAGGAGAAACTAAAGGCAAGCCACCCACCATCACCTCAGTGGCCTTGCCTCTCGCTTTAAGGCTAAGGAAATACTTCCTAACCTAAGGGGGGATTCCCTAAAGGTCAAACTAAGTCAGATTGTTGAGTGTTGGAGGGAAATATATAACTTGGTTTGTCAAAGACAATTTGACTTTACGCACTCTCAAAATAAAATATAAGGTTAAGGTTGTAAGTCAAATTTTCCAATTATGTTTAATTGTTTGTTCAAATTATGCTTGGAGAGAAAAAATGAAATCTTGCTCAATGGCCATAGAACCATAAGACATTGTAAAGTCTCAAGCTTGTATCCAATTTGCACAGTGACGATAAACCATAGAACTTGAATCATTCATTTATCAAAATTCCATCCATAAGATAATGATGTTTATCTTATCAAATGTTGTGAGTTATCCAATAATATCTAAAGCATACCCATTTCTTTAGAAACCATTCACTTGAACAATAAAAATGATATGCCAAGACCAAATTAGAAATTCTCCTCTTTTGTGTTGTTCATGTGCATTAGAAGGTGAATATGTAAGCTCAAAATGTGCTATGCAGTCCTCAGAATGTCTTGTTTAGTGCTCTTTGGAGATGCCCAAAGACTATCCACAAACCACTAATACAAGAATATCACTCTCTAGGAGCACATGTTATAGTGTGTGGATCAAGTTTTTTTCCTCTTTCCTAAGTTTGGATAAGTATGCTCATGTAAATTCAACATGTTCCATCAAGATATAAGAGTATCATTCCTCATGTCTTAACATCAACACATTATACCCAAATCCATGTTCTTGCAATGATAAAACCAAAGACTACTTTCAATAAACAGTGGGATAGCAGAACTAATATAGAACAAAGATTCAACCTTCTGTGTTTATAAGAGATTTGCAAGAAAACAATGAGTAGTAGAAAGTGAGCATATGTTACCAGGTTTAGAAAATTCACAAAGTAAGAACAATTTTCAAATCATCGTTGATTATTCAACCATGAAAGTGTGCATCCATGTGCCAAATACTGCTCAGTAAAAATTGTTAAATGTCATCATTTTGTCATCACATCTGAATAACAGATCACTAGTCTTTACTAGATCTAAACAATGAACAAAAGTTTAAATATTCAGAACGATGCTAGAGTAGATACCAAGTAAACAGAGTTTGAATCCAACATATCCACAGAATTCAAGAGCATAGAAATGTGTCACAGATTTTAAATCAAGAGTGAAATGTGAGCCTATTCAATGCTGAGATCATGTGTTTAGCACTTTGAGATACGAATACGAATACGAATAGCTTACATTAGCACTTTAAGGTTTGAATACGAATAGCTTACCCTTTTCTCTGATGCCCTAGCCTCCTCCTGCATGCCCTCCTCCCATGCACCTTATCCTCCTTCTCCCCCTTCCACTCTGAGTGCACCCAGTCGTGCCCTAGCCTCCTCCGTGAGATCGGAAGAGCGTCGTGTAGGGAAAGAGTGTAGATCT
>CBVK0103450743.1:0-13238 GCA_900067695.1 Picea abies | reverse complement strand
TAGATAGAAAAACTATTGTTAGATGGATTTCTATATTATCAATACAATCTGGTCCTAGTCCCCGCATGAAGTCTATTGATAGAGGTGGATGAGGACAGAAAAATCTTAACCTATTCATTTGAATGCTTGTTGTAGCTGACCCAGGCAATTTTACAATTGAAGCATAGACCAATTAACTTCATAGATGAACAAAGGAAGATAATTTGTTGCTACTCATCTTCTCTGTTTTGTCTTTTCAAATCTTCCTTCATAGACCTATCGATTTGTTCTTGATAAGGCCACTAATTGATAATGAACTAGGGTCAGTTCTTAACCTAAATATCGTTCCAAAAAAATGCATTACTTCTAATAAAACATGTTGGCAGTACTGCCAAGTACAGTTTCCATATATCTTAGAACAATAAAAAAAAACCCGATGAAGAAATTGTTATTTTGATCGAAACCTAATTTTATTAGCATTACAACTGTAGAAGTATGAATTTCCTAATACCGAGTTATTCCAGAGAAGCATGACCCATAGGTTCATGCTTACTATAGATATACATCATACGACCAATATACATAAACAACAAAGACAGATTCACTAAAATGTTTTTAAGAACAGTTGAAAGTTGTTATTGGAAGTTGGGACTCAACCGTATTCTTAACCAGACCGGATTTAGCTCCCTTTTTCTAGATTTTTTGGATTCTTAGATTTTTCTAGTTTGGGATTTCCATTCCTCTGATTATACTGTAGTCATTTCTTGTCCAGGGTCTTAACATGCTTCCTTTTCAGGAAAAAAGGTATAAAGTTTTCATTTTCTTCACCTGTTCAGTCAAGGATTTAGATCCACCCTGTTTTGCTATTGTCTAATTTGCAGCTTTATCTGAGGCTCCAAAAGGGGTTGAACAATTCTATTCCACTAAAGTCTGACAACTCTTTTTAGGTCTTCAGTTCTTCCCTCAGACTAGTATTCTCCTTTTCTTCCTCATTTCCTTAAAATCTCTATGATGAAAAATCCACTTTAGAAAAAAGAATAAAGAGAAACCTCCTTCAATGAGCCTAGATCAAGATTTATCTATCCAATCCAACAAAGATCAATGGTTAGACAATGAGCCATTGAGTATAAAAAATAGAGAAAAATATGTCAGGTATCTTCCCTCTGCTTAGACAAAAGCATGTATAACTTCAAGGATGGAAAATATATTATTTCTAAAAGCACTCAAAGGGCTATATGATGACAGATTGCAAAGAAACAATAACCTACTTGGGGCTGTGACTTTTCTATTAGGAATTGTAAATTGTTGAGTCATTAATCAAGGGCAATTGGTAACCTCCTTTTTGTAAATATGTGTGTGGACACCCAAAATTGTAGGTGTTGGAGAGAAAATTGCTAGGAGGTCAAGAATAAATGCCATTTTAATTTGTAGGTTTGTGAGGGGATAGAAAAATTATGATAAACATGTCACATAATAACATGTCAAAATCAACATGCAACATGCTAGCTGGGTGCTAAATAGTGGGAAAAGGTTGACCTATTTTCATTGATTAAAGAGTGTACTTGTCGAAGATGGGGGGCACTTGTGGTCCCAAGAGGGAATATTTAACTCCCTGGAGCACCATTTGGGAGACTAGAAGGCTCAAGAAGTGGTTATAGGTTTTGGTCACATGGATACCTCACTTTTGTAAACATAGTAAGTCGTGACCCTTCTTAAGATTATATATATTGATGGGACATTGAAACTGTTCAAACTTTTCACATATCAAATAGCTAAAAGTATATATGTACTACATCCTCTCCTTGGCTTTTAAGTTTTTGTTTTTGACTGATTTAATTTGTATCTTTGTATGGATTTTCACCTCTTTTCATTATATCCATTAATCTTTGCAATATTTCTAGGTATTGAAGCATATCACAATGTGAGGAGAAATTTGGGAGAAAGTATTAGAGTAGCTTCGTTCAAATTGAATATTCTATACTTGGTAGGAATTTTACTAATTTTATATTATTTCTCTTGCAGGTTTCACTTTTGGCTTCTAGATCAATTTGAAATTTCAATTGTGGAATATTTATTGAGATGTCAAACACCGATCGTGGGAAGAAAAGATCAAGACAAAATGATCTATCATCATATTTTCAAAGACCTCAATCCAAGGATCCACATTCTCTTCATGCTTCGAGCTCTTTTGAACAACCTATCACTGAAAGAGATCTTAACTCTTGTGAGAATGCATCTAGTATCCAAATAATAGATAAGGAAATATGTTCCTCCGGTGATCAAAGTGAGATAAATGCATTTTCACCAGAAATTGGCAGTACAAATGTCGAAAATATTTCATTGGAAAAGAACACAACCAATTCACGGAAAAGAAAAAAGGGCCAATGGGACATAGGGAGAGGCTTCCAACCAAATTGGGTCTCAAAATTTCCATTTATTGATCCATTACCTCCAAAAAAAGAGAAAGAGAAACCAAAAGTTATATGCAATATATGTAGTTGGAAATTTGGCACGCCAACTACATTTCAGATGAAGTTAGATACAATTGAGAAGCATGTAGGAAAGGTGTATGAAAAGAAAATTGTAGATGGCGAGGAGAAATCTATTGTCAGATGGAAATCTTCTGAGGAATGTCGACATGTCAAATATGTTGATGAATATAATGAATATTTAATAAGTAAGCAAAAACTCGAGGCAGGTAGAGGAACCATCACATTTCTATTCGAAAAAACGATGGAAAGAAATTTGTTATCCAAGACAATACAATTAAGCACTGTATTTCACATCTTATCTAAAGGGTGTCCTATGACAGATTATCCAGATTACATGAAATATCTATCTTTTCTTCAAATGCCAAACTTTCCATCTTCTCATTGGTCTTTAACGAGTGGTTGGGAATGGGCAAAATATCTAGCTCAAGTAGAAAAGGATGATATGAAAGAGAAGATTGCAAGTGCTAGGTTTGTGTCATTGTCTTTGGATGAGGTTACAGCTATTGATAACACTTCATAGATTTGCATGAGTATTTATATGGTTAATGACCATATTAGGCATTCCTATCTACTTGGGGTTCATAAAATGATGGAGAATTCTACAGCCGAAAATATTTATGAACTTGTTAATAATAGTTTGAAGGAAAGTGGTGGTATGGATCCTTTAATGATCGCAAAAAAGTTGGTATGTGTTGGAGCGGATGGAGCATCAGTAATGCAAGGACAAAGGAATGGCCTTTGTGTTAGACTACAACTATCAGCTTCATCGTATATGTTGAGTATTCATTGTATGGCTCATAGGATGAATCTTGCATTTAACATAGTAAGCAAGTTTCCATCGATTTCAAAAGTTGAAGATCTTGTACGAGAGGCTTATGCATATTTTTCTCATAGTCCCAAACGATTTTCAGAGTTTAAAAAATTTGTTGACGGTGTTACAAATGGAAACAAGCTATTAAAGGATGTTGATACAAATGGATCTCATTGAATGGACCAGCTCAAACATTATTTAGTGAGTACCAGTCCTTGGTAGGGGTGATGTATGAACATCGCTTCAGTGTAGATAAAGCTCAAGATCTTCTCTTTCGACTAACTGACATAGAGACATTATTAACATTGGTTGGAATTCTTCCTATGCTAGATGAAATGAATGTCCTCGTGAAAATATCTCAAAGTCACACAATGTATATTGCAGAATACACAAATGCAAGAAAAATTGCATGCCTTTCATTGGATAATTTGTATACGATGCCAGAGTCTTTCGCAAGTCCACGGTTTACAAATTGGACTACGATCATTGATATAAAAAATATTGAAAATTATTTGAAGTTTGATGAAAAAGGGATACTGTGTATGGAAGTGTGTGGGTATATGGTTCCTTTTCATTATATTGATAAGACAAGACGAACCACCAAAGAGCGCCATGTGTCAAGAGACCTATTCGACAATGTTGTCATTTCAGTGAGACGCAACTTGATAGAAATTGCAAAGTCATTGTCATTGGAGAGAAGAGAATGATTCCCTCGAGATGAATTGTTGGAGGCCATGTCTGTGGTGTACCCTGAATATTGGAACAATTTAAAATGTCAACCTACTTTAAAACATGGCTTTGTGGCAAAATTAAATACTTTAGTGGACCACTTTTGCAAGAAGGTCGAGATACATGGAGAACAAGTTGAAGGTATTTTGGATCAATCAAAATTGTTTCAAAAAGACACACGCTTCACTGAAACAATGTGGAATCAATTTCGCGCTTTGGAGAATCCTCTAGAATATGGTGCAATAACAAGATTATGTACTATTTTAGGTGCTAGCCAATACTTACAGGAAAAATATCCGAATATTTCAAATTAGCAGATTTGTGTCAAACCATGATTTTGGGATTAGTGGAGGATGAGAGAATGTTTAGTGCACTATCAATTTTGAAGTCAAAGATGAGGAAAAAGCTTGTAAACATATGGATATATGTTTAAGATTATATGTAACAAAGTATGACATTTCCAATTTTCCATATGAAAGAGCACTAGCTCTTTGGCGATCAGATTGTGATAGAAGGGGAGAAAACAATATAACAAGTTTCTCTAATGAACTTGATACGGAACATAATTCTTTGGAGGCTCATAATGATAGTCCATTTGGAGAGGGTCTTGTTCAGAATGAAGAAAATGAGCACCAAGATGAGAACTGGAAAATTGATATACCACAACATTTGATCTAATCCAGTATATATGAGGGTCTAGGGAACACTTATTTCAGTATATGTGTTCCATTGGTGGTGCAAGAAATAGTGAATGGAATAGCACAGATGATTTGATTCTTGTGATACGTTCTTCCTCTATTTTTGGAGTAGGTCGGAAATTCTTTATCGTAACAAGATTACTATATGCCAATTTGAGGATGCATTTCAGGTAAAAATAGGTTCTATAATTTATATTTTGTGTTTTTCATTGTAACTTTGGAACCACATTTTCTTGATGCAAGTCATTTTAAGATTGATTTTTTGATATTTAACTATTGCATTGTCTCTTTCTTGTATGTGACAGGAAACAAAGTTGGAATTTGATGAAGACAGGACCTATCTCTTCACATAAATAGTGTCCTATTATTAAAGGGTAGATATCTGATTTAACAAGAATTCCGCTAAGCAAGAATGGGCTCATTCAAGTAGATGAAATTTCTTTGATGTATTTCTCTAATATGTTGATAAATTTTAATGGTTTGTTTGTTTGTTGCATTTTGGAGCATTTTGTCAAGTTTGGAATTTTGTGTTTATTTTGGTTAAAAATGTGTTAGGCGGCAGGCCCTTGAATGCTTCTAGTTCTCATTTTATGTTTGACTGAACCTTTTGTTATGGAATGATTGGCTTCATCTGATTTCCATTGAGTCAAGGGTTTGGGTTAAAGTTAAAGACCTTTGTTGAGTAAAAAATTGTTTTTCATCTTTTTGTCATGACATTTATTTGAGAAACATATGGTCTTAGGCTTAATATATGCCTTTGGTTATTTTGTGGGCACTCAATGTGTTCTCCATAATTATGATTATTTTTTTAATATGTTTGATGGTCAAGGAAAGATTTTTTTATTTCCTTTCATTTTTTGGCATGACTTGAGCATCTTCACCTTTTAGGATCTACTATGTTTATTTTGTATTTTCTTTGAAAAGACTTATTGATTATTTAGAAAGGGAAATGAGCTCTACTTAGCTAAGCGAAGAGAAAAATGGTCTATGCACTAGGTTCCTATTCATACATCATAGGAAACCTATTAACATGAGACCGACATTCCTCTAATGCAATTATACTTTCATAAATATGGTGGTTGAATTTCAGATTCCATAAACAATGCTATGCAAACCCCTTTGTTGATTGGATAAATACCTCCATTACCCATACTTTACTGCCACTTACCTTTCAAACCTCCATTCCATACCATGAATAACAACACACATTGTCTTGTTTGTCTTTTAAAGTTTGCTTGGTTGAAATATTAGTGTATGCTACTTCAATGAATTGATGTTTAAGGTATTGATGGTTGTATTGCTCTTCAAAGCATCAATGTTAGGCCAATGGCCAACACTATGAAGGTGGAAGTGAATGAAGGATAAGCATGCTTCATTATTACACAAGAGTACATTAAAATCACATCAAGGTATGCCCATGAAAGTTTTGAGTTTGAATTTACATTCTCTTACAGATTTATCAATGATTGCATGCACCAATATTACTATATTTCCAGTTTTTCCACCTTCAAAGGAAATTCGGTCTATGGTGAAAAGGCTTCTAAGGTATTTGAAGCCAAAAAATCCTGGTTCAATGTTGGAAGCATGGATAATCTAATGTTGAATTCCAACATTTGGTTATGCAGAAATGTGTTTTTAGTCACAGTAGCAGTTTCTTTATATTGCATTATGAGGACTTATCCTAACACAAGTGAAATAAACAACTTTTAAATTAGATGACATTTGGAAAAAGTTATTGAGGTCATCAGAGTCTTAGTCTTCATCCAGATGGCCAAGCTGAACCTATCTCTAAAGGAAACCACAGGGCAGTGATTACACTTTAGGAGATGGCATTGAGCATTGTATAGTATAGGTGATTCACAGGCTCCTCAGTAAGGCTTATTTGATGCTCCATATTTTTAATGGGATCAAGAGGCTACTAAATTACTGACAAAGTATGAAGGAATCGTATAAATTACCAGATAATTGGAGGTGAAATACAAGAAATTTCTATGGAAAATGTGGTGAATACTAGAATGAGATGCAAGAAGAGAGCACAAAGACCTTTTGTTTTGATAGGATCTTTACACTTTAATGTTGATTGGCAGCTAGATAAGTCTGAACTAGAGAGATGGATATATGAACAATGATTGAAGGGATGCCATGATGTATAAATACAGGAGGCCAGTCTTCATTCTGGCTAGTATTCTCAGAACTGCAGAAGCAACACTTGTGCGCACTGCAGTTGGCCAGTTTGTGCGCAAGTCTAGAGGTGAGTTGTTGTTGCAGCTGCTGCAACTAGCAGATTTCAGTTTTGGCTTGGACTATCTCTTGGTTATGGTTTGGAGTCTCTGATCAGCTCTTGTTACTCTTGATTGGTGCGCTGTCCTTGAAGAAAGATGCGCCACCTTTGTTTGGCTATCTAGCCTAGGGTTTGCTTCCAGAATAATTCTTTGTCAAGGTTAAGGTACTCGAGGATGGCTTCCTATAGTTTAATGGATACATTTTCCTATTATTATATATGGTTTTATACTTTATTGAAAAATTCGCCAAGGCTTTACAAGGTTTTACAATTAAGTGAAATATTCGCCAATATTTTACAAGATTTTATAACTCAGTGAAAGATTCACCAATATTTTACAAGATTATATAACTGAGTAAAAGATTCGCTAAAAAATTATATATAAATATTCTATTATTGGTAAAATAGCCTTCAATTTTTTGCTATGTATCATGGGGATTCGCCCAATTATTATACATATAAATTTAGGGGGGGGTTCTTAAAATCACCCCTGGTGTTATAGGATAAATTGGTAAATGCGGACATAAACTAATCTCCCTAGATCCACCTAGATCTAGAATAAAACAAGATAGGACATGACACTTTCCCTAAGTTACAATCATTGAATTTACTACCAAAGAAGGAATGGATGGAATACCTTAATATATCGCTTCCTTATATCTCTATTGTCCCTGCTTCGCTCCAGTGCTCTTGTGATATTGGATTTGCAACGACACAAACCAACCAAAGTGAAATCAATAATAGTATACTCAATGAAATCTTATACATGTGATCAAGGAATCATGTAATAAAATGTTAATGATTTTATGGGAAAGAAACATGCCAATGTATTATATAATGTGGAAGAAAGATACAACCAGATGCATTGTTGTTGTCAGGCTCCTTCCAACAGTTCCTTTCTTCCCACACACTTCTTGCTCCAATGGATTCTAAGACTGTGTATCTGATAGCTACTCACAATCTATCTTGACAAAGAAAATCTCAAAGCCAACATAAATTTCCCAAGCTCCATCCAAATACAAAAGCCAAGCTCCAAAACCAACTAACTTTCTCCATGAGATCTCCTCTCCTTTTATAAATTGAAGAAGATAAGGTAAGGAAGTTAGGATGATCCCACTAAATAATGAAAGCGAATAAGATCCAAACCGTTCGGAGGCCACCTTACCATAGAAGCTTCTCCTTCTAGAAGCATCGAGAAGATGCTTGTTTTTCCCACATACAGGAGGTCATCGCACCCTAGCTATAGTGCAGCCTGCAAAAACTCTGCACCCTAGCTATAGTGTAGCCTACGGAAACTTCGCACCCTAGCTATAGTGCAGCCTGCAAAAACTCTGCAACCTAGCTATAGTGTAGCCTGCGGAAACTTCGCACCCTAGATATAGAGCAACCTGTGGAAATAAGGAATTTCCGCACCCTGTGTATATAGCAACCTACAGAAATCCTCCAAAATAGGGTTTTTACAAAGGAAAATACAACTTCTTCTCTCTAGGAAAGTTCTCCTCCCTTCTTTCTTTAGGAATTCAGGCTATTGATCCTTCTAAAGACAAAGGATAGGTTTACATCACTAATGGTCATAAGGTTGATGAAAATAATGTGTAACAGAGAGCCCCCCAAAGTATGAAGTTAGAACAGAGTGATAGTTGAAATACTTTGTCGAGTGTGTGTAGGGAACAAGGAACACGTCAGTCGAAAACCAGCCAACAAACAAGGAAATACAATACAATAACATATCATCATTGAGGTAGGCATTCCCATACTCAGAATACAAATGACTCAAAGCATAAATGTCGACATGCGAAGATCCATGTCAAGTAATATAGTTCATGGCCACCAAACATACACTATGGATCCATGCCATTATGACTCAAATCTGAACATAGCCACCAAAAATACACTATGGATCTATCTTTTAAAGACTCAAATTTGAACATAGCCACGAGACATACAATGTGGATCTATGCAATAGTACAAACTGAATATACTCCAATGCAACCTGAATCTCTAAGAAAAGATTCAGGGTCTTCATCTCCACCACTCTATAGTACGAATCTAACCATGCGAATGCATGTGTTGAAGTCGAACATGGTAGAAACCACTTGATTATCGGTCATTGGTATATATTGTTAACAAGTGCGAGGTAAATCACCATTAATGTCAATGACTCCCAAATTACACTAGTACAATCCAATGAATGTGAATTAATCAGCTGAAATTGAACACTCGGCGGAATCTCCCGATCAAGGGTCAATAATGAAAACCCATTGTCGAAAGCGAGGAAACCTGCCATTGAGGCATGCAAGTTCCAAGGTAGTAATTAGTTTCTAAGTCTAATTCTTGGATAATGAGTTGAAGTCGATAGGAAAAGACTCATCACAGGAGGGCCTTAATGTATCCCCCATCAATGACACGAAACGAGTAACAAGACTTGAAGTAGATCAGAGTAACCAGTGATTCAGGACTGACTCAGGGATGGTCGACACAATAGAAGGCTTAAAGACTGCAAAAATGGTCGATGCAATAGAAGGCTTTCCAACTTGAACTTTTCTTTGAACATATTGATGACACGACAACTGTCTTGCAAACACTAACTCAACAACAGGGACTACAGAACGATTTGTAATCTTATAAAGGAGTATGATCAAGAGACGAGTGGATTTTTCAGCCTAGATGCAAAGCAAGTGAAAGGGTGTCATGTTCAAAGGTGACTCTTCCATAGAATACATGTTTAGATACATTTCTTTCACAATTTTTCCCCCACCACTTCTGGCGAGTACCTCTTTATTTTTACACAAGCTTGAGGAGGATAACATATGCTTGAAATGTAAGCTCATCCTTATGGTTCTTTCGATGTTCAATCCCATATGGTTCTTTCGATGTTTGTTTAACGAGTCCAAAGAAAGAAAACTTGGGGGTTTTTCATGTTTAGAGGGTTTGAAAAACACTTAAAGAGAACTCTCTAAGTTCCTTTTTTGTAAATTAGTTCGATGAGACCGAAAAAGTGATAACCTATCGTCCATTGAATGTTTTCTTCAAATACTTTTACGAGTGTGAAAAGAACAAGGTCGCTCGGTAATCTTTTTGTTTTTACGGAGCGTGAAAAGAGCATAAAGGATACTCCATGGGGTTCCTTTTTCATATAACCTTTACGAGTCCGAAAAAGTGATAAAGGTTTACTCAGTTACATTCTCATTGATTTATGAGCACGAGAAAGAACAAATACTAAGCTCGGGATTGTTTTTATTTTTTACTCAAGCTTAAAACAAAACAAAACTATGCTTGGGATAAATTTTATTTTTACACAAGCTTAAAAACTAAACTAAACTATGATTGAACCTAGTTTCATTTTTACACAAGCTCGAACCAGAGGAAACTATGCTTGAGGTAGGTGGTTTCATTTTTATACAAGCTTGAACCATAGAAAACTATGCTTGAACTTCCCAAAGCATAATCCAGGGATGGTTTGTACTTAGCCCCCAGCTTATGAAGCCAATGGTTTAACTTCAGCATGAAGTCCAAAGGCTGGAAGCATTGCCCCCCAAGCTTCATTTCATCCAACTTCAAAGGCGGATGAAAATGAATCTTCAAATACTAGATGAAGGACTTGACTCAACAAAGAGGGGGAATTTGTTTCATGTTTTAACGAGCTTGACACAAGATAAGAACTATGCTCGAGAATCCAGGTTCAATCACTAGACCTCTGTTTCATATTTTAACGAGCTTGACACAAAAATAGGAACTATGCTCATAAGCTCTGTTTCATTTTTTAACAAGGTTGATACAGAGACGTGAAAAACTATCCTCATAGATGGTTTCATTTTTTAATGAGCTTGAAATCTGAAAACCATGCTCAACGTTAGTTTCATTTTTTAACGAGCTTGAAATCATAAAAGCATGCTCAACGTTGGTTTCATTTTTTAACGAGCTTGAAATCAGAAAAACATGCTCAAAGCTCTCTTCTTGATCACGGCTTCCAAGAAGACAGTGCTCTGGAATGATATCATGTCAAGGGATAAAACTCGGTCATGGCCTCCAAGAGATCTTCACTCGATGGAAGAAACACACTCTGGAAAGAACCCATGTCGAGGGTCGCAGTAAGGGTAAGGAGGTCAGGCTCCAATATCCCTACCAAAGAGATTACCATGTCAACTACTGGATCCAAGTCATAAGGGAGTGAGCTTACAGTGAGAGGCTCATCTGCATCGGCAACTGAAGGCATGGGAGACAATGCCACATAATTGACTTGTGGTAGGGGTGATACCTTCTACATATAAGAACCATTTAGGGAGGTGATCCAATCAGGACCGATGAATGAAAGTTGATCAATAGTCACAATTCTTCCATCGTGAGGGAAAGATATCACATGAAAAAGAGTAGACACAATCAATTTCATGGCATAGACATAATCTCGCCCAAGGAGTAAAGCGAAATCCAAGGGGTCTTGGACTACCATTACTTCAATGAAGACAGTTTTCCCTCCCAAAGTTATAGGAAACTGGGGAAGGGTCCCTAAAGGTTGACTGGTTTTTTTGTTAAAAGCTAACAGACTCTATGTAACCGGCACAAGATGAGGACAACCCAAAGTCTGCCAAGCAATAAAGGACAAAATACTAACGGATGCACCTTCATCTATCCACGTCTGAGGAATGTCCCGACCACAAACCTGTATTGTAATCTAGAAAGAAATGTGAGAGGGAAGATGAGGTCTAGTGAGCACACCCCAATTAAAAAGGATGGCCTCATTATTTGGAGGGGGTTCCACGAGAGAAGGAGGAATACCCCCCAACACGGTAGAGTCTATATCAACGAGAAAAACGTGGGCAGTATCGGGTTTACTCTCAAGTGAGAGAGTAGGGTCGATCGATGACGAGATCAGATCGACCACTTGGGTTTCATTCTCCAGGGGGAGAATGGGGTCGACAGGTGGAAACGAATCGACCGCTTGGGTTTCACTCTTTAACAGAAGAGTGGGATGAACCGAGGATGGGATCGGATCGACCACTTGGGTTGCACTCTCTAACAGGAGAGTGGGATTGACCGAGGATGAGATCATATCGACCACTTTGTCAACTGGTTCAACTAAGGACCTGACCAGATTGACTACCTGATCAACCGGACTGACCTACGAGGGACCCAGATTGATCATTTCATCAACTACAAGTGGGTTGAGAGAAAACTTGCGATAAGCAGCTGGAAGTTGAGGCGGTGAAACAGTCATGTATTCCAGTAATTTTGAGGCTTCATCCATACGAGCACAAAGGTGAGTTTGATGACTCCCTCTGCATAACCTACAAGGAAACTTGACTCTACTTTTCTTATTCCCAAGGGTATTTTGACTAGTTGATGGTAGTTCATCAACATGTTGTTCAGAGGCTGGCGACATAGGTTGGTGAGGGTGTGTAGACCATACTTCTATAACCTTGGATAGACCAGGGAAATCCTTAAGAAGATGACTACCCTTACAAAGCCTGCAAGGGTACCTGGGTTTACAGGCTGTTTGGGTGATCTTGACATCATCAACACTCCCAGCACGATCAACAGTAACTAGTTTCTTTCTAACATGTTCGGCAGTGGTTGGAATTTTAGATCCTTGTTTATTTCTCATCTTCTTATTCTTCCTTTTTGTATTCTTCTTATCCATCGAGTTACGAGCTTTAGAGCTTTCACTCGATGAAGAAGATGAAATGGAAGAAGACCTTGCAAGTGGAGAAGGTGAAGAAGATCTTACTGGTGAAGAAGGTGAAGGATCAACATGAGGTTTATGTTCTTGGGGGGAAGTGCTTACAACATAAGAACTAGCTACATTTGAAATTACCTGAATGCAAAACAACCATACCGGTAATCCAATTGTGAGACTTGGAAGGCTCAAAGTAGCAATGTGAGGAGGACCAATGTTCCCATAAGAAGGAAAAACAAAAGGTTCCCTTGGAACAGGGGTTCCTTCATTGGTTGTTCCAGGAACAGATGCCATTAAATAAAAATCCAACCTAGAGTATGCTAGGGAGAACAAACAGCACACGCTAAAAATCTAGTAAGCAAGCAAGCAAACAAAACCTTCTCATAATGAGCACACTAGTTGGTGATGAAATCCAACGTCATGAGAACAAAGTGAGAAGGGGTTGAGATAGAGTGGGTAGAAAAGTTACGTTGACGACCTGCTTAATGGACTTACACCCTAGTGCAAGCTCCCACACATAATCATGGGTATACCCTCCAAGGAGCCTGAGTGATTTTGGCCAACGTCGATTCCA
>CBVK0103450726.1:0-10208 GCA_900067695.1 Picea abies | reverse complement strand
TCCTTATTGAATAGAAAACCAATTTTATTGTTTCTATGTTATTCTATGTTAAGCATATTTTAATAATATGTATTTATTTCATTTTTCTCATAAAATCTAGATCAGTGGTATCAGAGTGGTCTACTCCTTGTCATCTTAATGCATGTCCCCAGTGAGGTTAGGGTACAAAGAATTAGGTCTCGAGCTTGTTTATCTTGAGGAAAAAATCTCTCGCACGCCCAAGCGACCTCTCATGGAAGGAGAAAAGAAATATGACAGGACAAGAAATCCTTTAAAAATGTTTCTTGAGGAAGCCCTCACACAACAGAGGAACGAGATAATGGATAGTTTCGCACAAATCCTTCGACGGCTTCTAATAGTCGACGCATATTCCTCGAGTGGAGGCATCGCCCCCTTAAAGGTACAAATCAACTTCGATATTCCTATATTTGAAGGTTAGATAGATGTAGATGTTGTAGACAAGTGGTTGAATCTACTAGAAGGTTATTTGTTTGTCCATAACTTTTCGAATAGAGAAAATATTACTTTTGCACTCCTCAAAGTTGTTCCCAATGTCAAAGATTGGTGGGAAACTTTCTGTGAGCAAAAGGAAAGAGAGGAACCCTCATTATTTATAGTTGTGGCCACCTGGGAATCCTTCAAGGATGATATTAAGGAACAATACCACCCTTTTGAAAGTTATGATGACTTGTATACCAAATGGACCACACTGCAGTAAGAAAGAGACCAAGTAGTGCCAGAGTGCACAAGGGAAGACCCAGGGTTCAATGTTACAACAACGCACCAACAAAGCCCTAAATATCGGCCCTTTCGGCAACACTTGTGAAGCAAATGAAGTCTCACCTGAGGTAGAGGCAGCAGTGGTTGCAAGACTCAGGTGTCTGCAACCTTAGCTGGGACAAATATTTGTGATTGTACTATTTAATAAAGCACTTAACACTTTAATAAAGCACTTAACACCATCAGTTCCTCAATATACAATCAATAATCACTTCGTTGATAAAATAGGGCTTCACAACATTCACACTGATATAACGTACTTAAGCACTTAGCATCAATAGATAGTTCAGATCTAGCAGATCAAGCACTCAGCACATTCATATAGATTAGATATAACATTCTCACATGTCATTAGAACTAAGCATAAGCAGATCTATCTAATCATCTTAAAGCACTTAGCAAAAGAAGACATAAACACATTAATACAAGCACAAAGCAAGACAACATAGTGTTTACGTGGTTCACCACCACCCTGGGGCTACGTCCACCAACTCTTCTTCTTTATTGTCTTCATTCAATCAGTTACAAGCACAAAGCCATCAAAACCCTTACTCTGCATAGGAGAGAAGATATGCACATCTCGCTAGATCCTTATGCCTTGCGTTACAACACTAATCCCTCTACAATCTGCTACAAGGACCTGCACTTAGCTCTGCAAGTCTCTTACAGTCATGCACAAAGCACTTACAAACTCTACTCACACTTAGCATACATTCACATCACATAGATGCAGTTCTCTTCTTCTTCCCCCCCTTTTCTATCTAGCCTAGGCATCTATTTATATATTACAAAATAGGCCTAAACATGGGTAAAACCCATGGGCCGACATCCCAATCCCGTTACATAATCCCAAAAACCCAAAAAGGACCCAAAAGTGGACCAAGATCCCTTGATCTCTACTTCATCTTGTGCTCCTCCTTTGACAGGCTGTCGAAGTCCCAAAATATGTCACTATGACCAAGAATCTCCTAAAACTTGACCAAGGGCCAACAGGCCCCCAACACTCACCCGTGACTCGTCCTGAGTCACTCTTATCTAACCAGTTCTGCTTCGAAGTCCTCGATCTTGGCTTGAGTTGCTTCGACCTGCTGATGTCTAATGGCCTCTTGCATGGTGAACTCCTGGATCATTGTGTCATTCACGGGCCCTTCTAGGCGTTGTTCTGATGTGATGACAACCTGTTCTAGCTCTGCTCCTCAAATTTCAACCTCTTTGAATAATTCGCATGCCTTATCTTGTACTGGTTGAAGTCGTTGAGTAACTTCTATCACTCTACTTTGAATCGTATGGATCTGCTACTAGGTGGTGCATTGCTCCTGAGACCGCTTCATTCTTTCCATGGCCGACAAGGCCTTCGGCTGCGCCTGTAGTGTGTCTATGTGTTTCTTTGCTTCCTTGAGCTGTGACTCTAATGCCTGTAACTCTGGATTCTTGGTGAGGTTCTCATATTTTTGGGCACTGCGGTTACTCAACTACTTGCACTCCAAGGAAAGAGATTTTAGTCTGTCAACTGAGTTACAGGAATTTGCCTCCCTTTGGTCTCTTACATCTTGAGGGGTCTCGGGCACAATCCAAAGCTCCAAGTCTGCTATGCACTGTTGGAGTTGCTGGATTACTTCTTCAAGTTGTTCCACCTGCTGTGGAACTCACTCTTCGGTCTTTACTTCTATGACTGTCACAGAGTGAAGTTCTCTGTGAACCATTTCCTTTACTTCGAGTTACTCTGCAAGCAACTATTCTTTGCTTTGCTTTAGTTGGGATTTTTCTTCATCCCACTTCACTTACAGAGCAATCTTTTCCCATTCTACAATACTGCGTTGTTCTACAAGGTTTCCCTACTTGTGCCAAATCCTGGCTGGCTTGTGTTGTTTCTTCCTAAGCTCATCGAAGGCGAGCTCCAAATGTATCAGCAATGTGGTGGAGTTGATCTGCCTCATCTCCCAGTTCTAATGTTCCTGCTGACAGAGGCACAGTGGAGATTGCGTGGCTGGATTGTAGTGCCTACTACACTCTTTGGAGCTCGTCCTTAATCAGATGGAACACCTCCTCCTGCTTAGCTTCTTGCTTCTATTCTATCTCCAACGAAGCATCATGCAGGGATTCTATGATGAAATCGAAGTCGTCGAAGGTGAGGATGGTATGCATTTTGTTCATCGTTGCTTTCACTTTCTTCCTAGAGGAAGGTTTCAGCAGGGAAATCTTCCATTACTTCGAGGGATCTTCCTCGTCTCTAGGTGATGTAACCTTGCCTTTAATCTCTTCAACTTCTACGCCATCTATCTCTCCGCCATCACCTCCTTTCTTATGTGAGATAGAAGAAATATTCGTTGAGGTACTCCTTACATCTTGGGTGTCCTCATTTTTCTTTGTCTTGCTGGGTCCAGGTGTCTCATGCGCTGCTTCAGGACTGTCAATATCAGACATATTTGCAGGGTCTGTTGGAATGAGGAGGTCTGTTGACCAGTCCTTCGTGATCTCATCCAAGTCCTCCTCTGTCAGCTTGTAGTATGACTGCAATTGTTCCTTGTTTTTGTCATCTCACACTGTGATATAAATGAAATGGCGGTCTGTGTTGAACTTCATTAAAGGCCTGAAATGGTGGAGAGTGTTCAAGGTTATACGAGGCTTAGACTGGATGGTTGTCTTCAGCTAGTTGTAATACATGTGGAATATAGAATTTAACTGCCATTACTTGTTCATGTCACTAGAATACCACAGTGTACTGAACTTCGTGACCAGAGGTTCAAAGGGCTCGATGTCCAGGAAGGTCACACGTTTCAGCATCTCCCATGTGATGAAAGAAATCAGGATTAGAAGCCAACTAAAGTGGAACTCATATCCTTGATCTTGTGCTTCCCTACAATCCAGTTCCAACTTGTTCACAAGGTACTTCACCCAATTCATTTGTAGGCCCTCCGCGCACTTCCTTGCGAGGTCGACTATAAATCCAATCACTTGGGTGGGTCAGTTATTGTGAACTAACTTTCCTTCGATCAATTGAAAGGAAAGGCACACTGTGCCACTCTGGATAGAGGCTACCTTATAGCCTCATGTTCCCTTCTTGACATATTTCTAGGTGTCTTTAATATTCTATGCAAGATCACGATCCAAGGCTTTTCCAAGGTAGAAATCTTGTGGGTCAAGGCCTTGCATGCTTAGCCCTGTGATCCAATTGATCAACATCGGATCCACTGTGATATAGCGGTTTAACTATAAGTATCTTCCATGGTAATAGGACAACAGTAGCTTGAGGCATGTATTCACTTCTTGGTGCCTTCCAAAGTGAGGAATCTTCATGACATTGAGAAGTGTGGACTGTGTGAGGTTCATAGTCCATGACTAGGGAACTATCTTTGAATTCTTTCCCTTGGTCCTAGTCAGATACTTATGTGGGGCAAGCATGTTGTAGACGTTCCTGTCACCGAGGTTGAATTCGCTAAAATTCAACGATGCGATCTTATCTTGGTCTGCGCACACTGCGCATATCCCTTTTGGGAGGTACGCAGTGACCAAAGCATACTCAAATTCTCTGGGCACACTGTCTCGATTGATNNNACCAAAGCATACTCAAATTCTCTGGGCACACTGTCTCGATTGATTGCATCGCTCAGAGGTGGTATATAGGTGGGTAAAATATTCAGAATCAGTTTAGCATTCACGAGATCATCTATGTGCTTAGTTCTCTTTTCATCGGCTGGCTGGGATGGTTTGACTCGAGCAATTGACGGAGAGGCTGGCAGTCCTCTCATGGATGATGCTTGTGCACCTATGGATAATCCTCTTTCCGACATGACTCTTTCAATCATCAGGTCGATCAAAACTTCTTCAACAGCTTTCTCTGCAGCACTCAATTCTTCCAACATACGCACTCAGGGTTAACAATCACAGGTTCGGGGAACAAATTAGACACAGTACTAAGATAGAAAGCATGAGTGCGATAATCGTTGTATAAACTTGGCTTAGTCTGCGGGCTCGAATTCTCAATTGGAAAAAGTGTTCTTGGTGCGTGGCACAAAACTTGGCTTAGTCTGCGGGCTCGAATTCTCAATTGGAAAAAGTGTTCTTGGTGCGTGGCACAGCGGGATAAATAGGGAACTTGGCAATGG
Source organism: Picea abies (assembly GCA_900067695.1). Taxonomy (NCBI): domain Eukaryota; kingdom Viridiplantae; phylum Streptophyta; class Pinopsida; order Pinales; family Pinaceae; genus Picea; species Picea abies. The sequence goes on along the minus strand of CBVK0103450726.1, from coordinate 5,322 downwards.
TTCACTTGCAATGGGTATGCGGCTCCATTAACTCTTGTTCAGTCTGTTATGGCATGGTCCAACGGTCTGATGATGAACCTTTATTTCCTTTCTTCCTATTTGGAGCGTAGATCGAATGGTTATAATATCCCCAATAGTGATATTGCTTCGCCATGGCGAAGTGCCATGTGTCATTGTTCTGATATCCCAGCGAAGCTCCAATTCTGCAAATTTTGTATCTGCGAAGTTCCCTCTGGAACCTTCTGCAACTTAGCTCTCTTCTTACTTTTCTTTCTACTGCGAAGTTCCCTCTGGAACCTTCTGCAACTTAGCTCTCTTCTTACTTTTCTTTCTATCCTTCTTTCCAATGAGCTTCGTCTCAGTAGTTCGTTTTCCATTCTGATTCTTATCTTCTGTGGTCTTAGTCACTTCGCATTGTTGAGATTCTTCCCTAGGGTTTCGGGATAATACTTCTTCTTTGTCTGTAATAAGTACTTCAATCTTTTGTGGATCCTCTAATGTTCTTGCAGCTTTGACATCTGGGTTGCTAGCATTAAATAGCTTCGATCTGCTCTCATGTTCTTCAATCAAGTGTGCGATCCTTCTGGTCATGAAATCTTTTAACTCATATTTCTTCTGCTCCAAGACTTCTTCTTCTTCCTTTCGTCTAGCTTGATCTCTGTCAATCCAAGGTTTTCCTATTAACATGGTAAACGAGGCGTTGTCTTCATCAAATTTAATAATCTCAAAATCTTCCTCCGTCGAAGTTCCATTGACAGTCATAGGTATCTAGGCAAGCCTTCCACACAGGTTTATCAGCTTTCCTCTGAATAACCCTGTTCCTCCTAATGAGGGAGTCATCGCAGGACTCCCTATAGCTTCCCAAGTTCTCTCGGTCATGGAATTCACCTGTGTTTCCTCATCTAGAACACAGTCAATGTCAAAGTCTCTTATTCTTGCTTCGATGCATTCTTTTTCTTTGAATATCTCTGATAATCTGACATGTCGGTGGTCATTCAGGGTTTATTTTATCTGTAGCAATGCTTGCTCGGATCCTTTTTGGTATTATGCCATAATCCTAGTTTTTGGATATTCCATAGGGTTCTCTTGATTTAGGTTCATTCTTTCAAGCTTAGCAATCATTCTAGGGCAATCCAATACTTCATTGTCTAGAGCTTTACAATAGAGGCAACTAGGTCTTCCACCAGGGAATTCCTTAACCAGATGTCTTGGTCTTCTGCAACTGTAACAGAGGGTTAATCCTCTATTTCTTTTAAATGATCCCTAACCTCTTATGTACTGTGCACTAGGATCATGGTAGCTAACCTACAACAAATTATTTCTAGGATCCTGCATCCATTCGTTAGTCCAAACATTCTTTCTATGCATAGGTATAACATATATTTCACTATTCTTATCAGATCTATTCATATCAAGTCTTCTCTCATCTACTAATACCCTAGTTTTCAAGCGAGGATAGAACCTATCAATCATACCTAGATCCATACTTTAGAAACAAAAATTTCACTTCTCTTACTTCTACAGAGCATAGAGCTTACAAATCTAAAACTTTCCACTATCTTTACCTTTATCAAAGCACGGAGCTTACAGATCTTACCTCTTTTCTTCAGATCGGACTTCTTTTCCTTAGCACAAATCTTCTTAGGTCAAGTAGAATGTTGCACACTAGGGCAACAGATCTATGCTTGGAGATTTCTCAGTTTCAGGATGGATCTTTGCATAAAGCTTCTTCTTTCTCAGTTCCCAGCAATCATAGTTTTAGGTCCCAGCAATGGAACCATTTTTTGGCACAGGGGTAGACCCAGGCTAACCTCTTATGTACTGTGCACTAGGATCATGGTAGCTAACCTACAACAAATTATTTCTAGGATCCTGCATCCATTCGTTAGTCCAAACATTCTTTCTATGCATAGGTATAACATATATTTCACTATTCTTATCAGATCTATTCATATCAAGTCTTCTCTCATCTACTAATACCCTAGTTTTCAAGCGAGGATAGAACCTATCAATCATACCTAGATCCATACTTTAGAAACAAAAATTTCACTTCTCTTACTTCTACAGAGCATAGAGCTTACAAATCTAAAACTTTCCACTATCTTTACCTTTATCAAAGCACGGAGCTTACAGATCTTACCTCTTTTCTTCAGATCGGACTTCTTTTCCTTAGCACAAATCTTCTTAGGTCAAGTAGAATGTTGCACACTAGGGCAACAGATCTATGCTTGGAGATTTCTCAGTTTCAGGATGGATCTTTGCATAAAGCTTCTTCTTTCTCAGTTCCCAGCAATCATAGTTTTAGGTCCCAGCAATGGAACCATTTTTTGGCACAGGGGTAGACCCAGGGTTCAATGCTACAACAGCACACCAAAAAAGACCTAACTATCGGCCCTTTCGGCAACACCTGCGAAGCAGATGAAGTCTCACCCGAGGTAGAGGCAGGGGTGGTAGCAAGACTCAGGTGTCTGCAACCTTAGCTGGGACACAGATCTATGATTGTACTATTTAATAAAGCACTTAGCACCATCAGTTCCTCAATATACAATCAATAATCACTTCGTTGATAAAACAGGGCTTTGCAGCATTCACACTAATATAATGTACTTAAGAACTTAGCATCAATAGATAGGTCATATATAGAAGATCAAGCACTCGGCACATTCATATAGATCATATCTAACATTCTCACATGTCATTAGCACTAAGCATAAGCAGATCTATCTAATCATCTTAAAGCACTTAGAAAAAGAAGACATAAACACATTAATACAAGCACAAAGCAAGACAACACAGTGTTTACATGGTTCACCCCCACCCTGGGGCTACGTCCACCAACTCTTCTTCTTTATTGTCTTCATTCAATCAGTTAGAAGCACAAAGCCATCAAAACACTTACTCCACACAAGACAGAAGATCTACGCAGCTCGCTAGAACCTTTTACCTTGCGTTATGGTACTAAGCCCTCCACAATCTGCTACAAGGACCTGCACTTAGATCTGCAAGTATCTTATAGTCATGCACAAAGCACTTACAGACTCTACTCGCACTTGGCATACATTCACATCACATAGATGCACTTCTCTTCTTCTTCCCCCCCTTTTCTATCTAGCCTATGCATCTATTTATATATCACAAAATAAGCTTAAACATGCGTAAAACCCATGGGTCGACATCCCAATCCCGTTACATAATCCCAAAAACCCAAAAAGGACCCAAAAGTGGGTCGAGATCCCCTGATCTCCGCTTCATCTTGCGCTCCTCCTTCGATAGGATATTGAAGTCCCAAAATAGGTCACTATAACCAAGAATCTCCCAAAACTTGGTCAAGGGCCAACACACACCAATATGGGTATCAAATATTCAGAACAACATCTAGTGCTCAAGTATCATGGTGCTCTGCATAGATACATCCAGACCAAAATGGAATTTATGGACATCTCTCCCTTGGGTGGGGCCTACCAATATGTCATCATCGAGCAGAAGCTCAAGAAAAAGACGAGTCAATTTGGGCCTGGGAACCCCTCACAGCAAAATCTAGGAAAGGGCAGCCCCAACCCACAGAACAAAGGACAGATCAAATATGGATAGTATTAGGACAACCAGTCAAAGCCGCAAGCAAAGAAGGACACTAGAAAATACATCCAGACCGAAATGGAATTTCTGGACATCTCATCCTTGGGCACGACCTACTGCTATGCCGTCAAAATCGAGCAGAAGCTCAAACAAAAGACGGGACAATTTGGGCCTGGGAACCCCTCACAGCAAAATCTAGGAAAGGGCAGCCCCAACCCACAGAACAAAGGACAGATCAAATATGGATAGTATTAGGACAACCAGTCAAAGCCGCAAGCAAAGAAGGACACTAGAAAGAAAAAGAAAGATACTGGGAAGTGGTGCGACTTCCATAAGAGCCCTTGGCATAACACTGTTGACTGCCACTCAAAGAAGTCACTAGTGGCCGAAGTGAAAGCCTCTGAATTAGATGCAGGTTCTGACTCTAAGTCATAAATAGAAAGGGAATATGGATCATTGATGCGGAACCCAGTGCCATCGTTGCTACCACCAAGCTCTAGCTTAGTGAATAAGATGAGCCAGAATAAGGAGATTTCCTCTTCCATTCACAGATGTGCGTAAAAGGCACCCCGTTGCACTTAATCATTGATAGCGGTAGCCAGAAGAACCTCATCTTAGCATAGTTCATCAAGTGGTTGGTCTTACTAACAACATCGCACCCACAACCCTACACCATTGGATGGCTCCACCAAGGAAGCGATCTTTATGTCAGCCAACAGTGTTGACTGTTGTACAACATCAAGCCCTTCAAAGATGAGGTATTGTGTGATGTTTCTCCTCTCGAAATTTGTAATGTTCTTTTTTTCCAACCTTATTTATGGAAACATCATGTTTTATATAAGTCTAAGCCACATATACACCATTGGATGGCTCCACCAAGGAAGCGATCTTTATGTCAGCCAACAGTGTTGACTGTTGTACAACATCAAGCCCTTCAAAGATGAGGTATTGTGTGATGTTTCTCCTCTCGAAATTTGTAATGTTCTTTTTTTCCAACCTTATTTATGGAAACATCATGTTTTATATAAGTCTAAGCCACATAGTGTTATTATTACTTTGAACAAGAAATTTTACAGGATACTTGAGGTAGTCCCTCCTAGTGTTATTTCCTTGATCTCTGACAAGCAATGTAGGAAGTTCATCTCTCAAACCGAGAAATTTTTCTTCTTCGTGATTCGGTCTCAGAGTGAGTGAAAGATCGCAGCCACATACAAGGCCTCCATGGTCAATCTCTCCACACAACAGAAGCAAGTGGATAAGATCATGGAAGAATACTCAGATATCTTCTCCTCTCATACTGGGGTATCTCTGCTCTTCCAGGTCAAGCATTCCATCGATTTGACCCAAGGCGCACCGCTACCCAATGGGCCAGTCTACCACGGCTCTCTATTAGAAAACGAGGAGATCAAGAGGCAGATCCAAGAACTGCTCCACAAGGGGCACAAATGTCCCAGCTCATCACCTTGTGGGAGCCCAATCATGTTGGTGCAAAAGAAAGACGGGACCTGGTGACTCTGCATTGATTACTGGACCCTGAATAAAACCACAGTCTAAAACCAGTACTCGATTCCATGAATCGATGACCTTCTTGATCATCTCACGAGGGGAAAATACTTCAGTAAGATTGATATGAAGTCTGGCTACCACCAAGTCCTAATAGAATAGACAGATGTATGGAAAACCGTCTTCAATTCCAAAGAAGGTCTTTTTGAATGGTTGGTCATGCCCTTTGGTTTGACAAATGAT
>CBVK0103450715.1:0-10775 GCA_900067695.1 Picea abies | reverse complement strand
ATATATATTGCAGCTACTTACCTCATGTATTTTCCAAGATCATATATAACTTGTTTGACATTGTTGTCAAAGTCGTTTGGGAGAGATAGAGGTAGAACATACTGTAACAATAAAAATGAATCGTTACTTGTTCAAAACTAGACAAAAAAATAAAAATATCAAAAAATGTACACGACCAATATATAAATATGGATACTAAATTGATTAATTACCTTAATGAAGGTATGCCAATCATTTGTTTTTACCCCACCAAATTCACCTTTCTTCATTAAGATATTCTTTATTTTTGAACACAAACCTGTGGGAAATTTAATTTTTTGAATGACCTCTTTTACACCATTGCTTTGTTGCTCTGTTAATAACCATGGAAGGTTATTTTGGACTCCATCGTTATTTGATCGGATCACACTTTGCATTGTATGATTGGATTCCCGAATGTCATTACAAATTTTGACAATTTTTTCTTTATCCCTCCTGCCATCTATGATTCGCTATAATGTTTCTGTCACATTCTTCCCAATATGCATTGTATCAAATAAATGAACTATTTTTAGGTCCTTATAATAAGGCAACCTCATGAATTGAGTGGGATAACATTTCATTCCTCGTGGAAGCCCATTAATACTACCTTCACGACGACGACATTGATGAATCATAAAAAAAATCAGAATACTATTTATCAAATGCGGTAAAATAAAATGAATAATTAAAATAAAATTTCAAAACATGATTCCATTTACGATACATAAACAAAATGCGTACCTCGAGGATTAATTATGTCGTATGACAACTTCCATAGGCGAGGTGTCATTCTTTGTGGTTTTAGTCCAGTTTCTTGTTTCCCATTGAAAAGATCTTTTTCAGTAGTACGATACTTAAGGTTCTTAGAAAGGAAGTTTCTATACTCATCAAACACCTCCTTTCCTAAACTTTTTGACCGATGAGATTTCACCTTAGGACCACAAACTGGACATGCAAATTTACCCTTTGTTTGAAGACCTGCAACAAATGGATTAATATCAATTATTAATATATATATGAAATGATTATTTAAACAACATGCATGATATAATCAATTAATTATATACTATGCAAGCGTGCAATATGGAATGTTACATACCACAAAAATGTGTTAGTCCTGGGGCATCATGAATTGTCCATAAAAGTATTCCACGACATTGAAATCTCTTCTGCCCAATTGGTTTACAAATGTCATACATAGTGATGCCCTCCCATAACTTTAGTAGCTCGTCGATAAGAGGCTCGATATACACATTCATATCTTTAACTTGGTACTTACCTAATTGTTTGAAATTACACGAGATTACTACCATGGTATGTATATATACGTAAATAAATAAATAAAAGATGTTATGCAAAAAAAGAGAAAAATGAAAAATTTAAATTCGAAAAATTAATGTAAATAAATACCTGGAATAATCATTGTCAACATTATGTGCTCCCTCTTTATTGACATCCAAGGAGGAATGTTATTGTTGATAACAAAAATAGGCCACACTGAGTAAACAGACCGAAGCTCTCCAAATGGATTAACACCGTCAGTTGCCAATGAAAGCCTAACATTACGAGGTTCATCTGTAAATTCTGGCCATTTTGCAGCAATTTCCTTAAATGCATAACCATCTGCAGGCATTCGAAGAACACCATCTTCAATTTTCTTTCGTGCATGGTAATCCATAAACTGTGCTATGCTTTGACACCTGAACAGTCGCTGCAAACGTGGAATTATGGGAATATGTCGAAGAACCTTTCGAGGGACCATTTTTGTTACTTTATTGGTTCGATATCTACTGATACCACATATCGGACATTCTGTTTTCGACACATGTTGTCCATAATATATAATATGATCATCAGGACATGCATCTATACTTTGATACTCCATTCCAATGTCTTTCATAATGGCATGCAAATATCGATATGTGCGAGGTAAAATATTTGATGAGGGTAACAAAAATTCACCTAACAATCTAAAACATAAAAAATAAATAGTTAATGTAAAGAATAGGGATTGTAAATTAATATTGCATTTTTTATTTTACACATTAATTAACACTAAAAAAAATGGGGAATAGTCAACCTTTATGTAGATGCGAAGTAACATATTACATACCTTAGGATCTGTGTCATACAAGTGTTAGACAAATGATTCGTAACTTTCAAATTCACCAGCAATAATGTAGTGGAGAGAATATTTGCTCTTGACCCTTTATAAAGTCGTTTATTTGCCTTTTCAATCAAAGGTTCATCATAAATACCATCACTATTATCCCCATGATCCTCATCTGGATGATCGAATAAGTCTTGAATCATTTGATATGTCTCATCAACTTGAACTATGTTATTATTTTCATCTACTTCCATGGAATCATTAACTTGATCTTCATTATCTGCTTCAAGTTCTTCATCTTGTACTACAATATCATTTCTGCTACTACTTGGTGCTTTGTGCATAAAGTTAGGGGGCAAATCTAACTTTATAATTACAAACAATCATGAAAAATTAGTGCATGTATAAAACATTATAAAATTTGAGAATATAATAAATATTAAAACAGATAATGAATGTATATACCATCGGACGATATTCATTTGATCCCCCATCCATGTGCCCATATTTTCTACAATGTTTTGTAGCTGTTGCTATCAAAACTCTTTCGAGACGTCTAGTACAACAATTTTTGCAAGGGAAATAACATTTACCGTCACCCTTTTCACCCTCTTTAATTCTTTTCCCAACTCTAATGTTTTTTGACATTCTTCCCCACAGACTTATACTGAAACAAATATCTATTTTTTGTTCACCGAGAAGACCCGCAAACCATTTTTGAAGTGTTGTTATTATAGCAAACTTGTCGCAACATCCGTCAAATGCAACATATTTATAGATTTTGTAACGTCGCAATTCCGACGTAAAAAAGTCCTAAGTGACCGTTGGTATTTTGACTTGGTGAACATACCAAGGTGACCGTTGGAGGGGAAAACCTAGTTTCCAAAACGTCGCAATTGCGACATACATTTTCACAAATGTGGCAAGAGAGACGTTCCAGTGGAAAACGTGGCAAGAGCGACGTTAACGTGGCAAGAGCGACGTTAACGTGGCAATTGCGACATACATCTTCACAAACGTGGCAAGAGAGACGTTCTAGTGGAAAACGTGGCAAGAGCGACATTCCAGTGGAAAATGTGGCAAGAGCGACAGTAACGTGGCAAGAGAGACGTCAATGTGGCAAGAGCGACATTCCAGTGGAAAATGTGGCAAGAGCGACGTTAATGTGGCAAGAGAGACATCAATGTGGCAAGAGCGACGTTATCGGGCAACATGAATTTTTTTTTTATAAATTTCCTCTATTTTGCGACAATATGGACAATTTTGTCCATAACGCCGCAAATAAAACGTCGAAATTTTTACAATATGTAGTAGTGGGTATTTTGTTTTCCACAACTTTTTCGATAGAGAAACAATTACATATGCGCTCCTCGAGGTCGTCCCCCATGTCAAAGATTGGTGGGAGACTTTCTGTGAGAAAACGAAAATAGAGGGATCGACATTATTTGTAGTTGCACCCACTTGGGGTTCCTTGAGGGATGATATTAAGGAACAATACTACTCTATTGGAAGTTATGATGACTTGTATACAAGATGGACCACACTGCGGTAGGAAAGAGACCAAACAATGCTAGAGTTCACCAATGTCTTCCATACATTGCACACCAAAATGGGTATCAAATATTCTGAACGACATCTGGTGCTCAAATACCATGGCATTTTTCATATATACATCCATAAAGATATGCAGTTTTTGGACATCTTGTCCTTGGGCGTGACCTATCAATATGTCGTCAAAATCTAGGAGAAGATTAAACAAAAGATGTGACAGTTTGGGTCTGGGAACCCCCCACAATAGAAGCAGAGAAAGGGCAGCCCCAAGTCATAGAAAAAAGGACAACCAGTCTAATATGCAAGAAAATAAGGACAATTGAAAGACGAAGAAAGATATTGGGAAGTGGTGTGACTTCCATAAGATCCCATGACATAACATTGTTTATTATTGATCAAAGAAGTCATTGGTGGTTGAGGTGAAATCCTCTGAATTAGATGTGGGTTCCAAATATGAGTTAGAACCAGAAAAGGGGAGACAGATCATTGACGTGGAACCTAGTTCCACCGTTGTTACTGCAAATATCTATCCCGATGAACTTGATGAGCCAGACGAAGGTGAGAGCCTCTTTCATTCACATATGTGGGTGAAAGGCACCCCTATGTACTCTATCATTGATAGCAGTAGCGAGAAGAACCTCATCTCAGCGAAGTTCATCAAGTGGTTGGCCCTGTCGATAACACCACACCCACAACCCCACACCATCGAATGGCTCTGCAAAGGAAGTGATCTTTGTGTCATCCAATAGTGTTGTATGTTGTATGATATCAATCTATTAAAATATGAGGTATTGTGTGATTTTGCTCCCCTTGAAGTTTGTGATTTTCTTTTGGGACAACCTTATTTATGGAAACATCATGTTGTATATGAGTCTAAGCCTCATAGTGTTATTATTACTTTGAACAATAAATTGTACAGGATACCCGAGGTAGTCCCACCTAGTGTTATGTCCTTGATCTCTTCCAAGTGTTGGCCCGTGACCAAGTTTTGAGGAAACATTGGTCGTGTTTGACCACTTTTGGGACTTCGACAGGTTGGTCGAAGATGGAGCACCCAGACGGAGCTGAGATCGCGGGATCTCACTTTTTTTTTGGGATTGTGGACCCAAAAAATGTTTTAATAGGGTTTATGTAATGGGTTATGGGATGTTGGCCCATGGGTTTACCCATGATTAGGACTTTTCTTAAATGTATAAATAAGTAGCTAAGCGATGTAAGAAGGGGGGATGGTTGGCTATGTGCACAATATGTTGTAAGTGATAACATTGGCTTAGTGAAAGAGGTTGTAAGTTGCTTTCTGCAAACAAATTGTGTAAAGTAAGGTTTTGTGCTACTAGGGAGTTGGATCTATGCCTTGACCTGGCTTTGGGAAGGAGGATATGGTGCGCAACGCACATATCTCTTGTCCTCTACAGAGTTGGCTCTGTGGCTTTGTGCATAGGAGTAGGTGAATGTAAGAAGCTTGAATACTAATAAATAAGAAGAAGAAGTTGGTGGGCATAGCCCCACTGTTATTAGGTAAATTGATAGATGCGAACATGAACTAATCCCCCTATATCCACCTGGATCTAGAGCAAAATGAGACAAAACAAGATGCTTTCCCTAAGTTGTGATCATTGAGTTTACTACCAAAGGAGGAATAGATAGCATACCTTATGAATCACTTCCTTATATATTTTTTGTCCCTACTTCACCCCAGTGCTCTTGTGGAATCAGATCTGTGATAACACAAACCAACCAATGTGAAAGAAGCAATAGTAGAACTCAATGACAAGCTAAAAATGTGATCAAGGAATCATGTAATAAAATACTGATCATTTTATGGGAAAGAGACATGTCATCGTATTATATTAATGAAAAGTAGAATATACAAATGAATTTCCTTGATGTTGCAAGTTCTCTTTTAGTGTTCCTTCGTTCCAAAACACACATACACTTGCTCCAAAATTCGCATGAAGATAATACACAAAATCTTGATGGGCAAATGGTGGCCTCAAGCATCACTAGGAACAGGATTCTTCATACAGTCTCCAACCTATTCTTTCATCAATTCTCTGCTTAATATTTCTTAACCTTTTCCATTAGAAGCCCACGATTATATAGGAGAAGGTGAAGTGGTTAAAGGGATGAGGATGATCCCACCAAATCAGAGAAACCAGTAGGATTGCAACCATACAGACACCACCTCACATTCTAGAAGATTCCCCTTCTAGAAACTTCGTGAAACCTCTTTCCTCTTTTATCTTTGGAACGTCGTCGCACCCTGCCTATATAGCAGCCTGTGGAAATCCTGTGGGCCAGCTATAGAGCAGCCTATGGAAATGATAGATTTCCACACTGTGTAATAGGTGTAGCCTGCAGACCCTTTCCAAAAAGCAGCCTTGTAGAGGAGGAAAGAAGTTGTTTTTCTCGGGAAAAAAGTCATGTTGGTAGCCTGAACACATGTTTGTGAAATCATCGTTAGGGTGACCAAAATAATGTATAACAGAATGCCCCCCAAAGTATGAGGCTGGAACTCGTGACAACCAAAATACTTTGTAAAAATGCGTGTGTGTGTCGGGAACAAGGAGCGCACCAATTTGGGACCTGCAAACAATCAAGAATCCACAAAATATTATACCATGTCTAAAGTAGGCATTCCCATGTTTAGACTATAAATGATTGGAATCATAAATATAAGTCATGGACACCAATTATACACTGTGGATCCATGTCATCAATATTCTACATAGCCACCAGGAATACACTATGGATCTATGTATTGGAAAATTCAGACACAGACATAGCCATGAGACATACAAAGTGGATCTATGTGTCAATTCAAATCACAAATACTCCATCGCAACCTGGATAAAAAATGATGAGGTCCAGGGTCTTCAATCCCGTCGTCCGTTAGTACGAATCTAGCCATGTGATTATAGGTGTTGAAATCGAACATGGTTAGAAACCACTTGATTACCAGTCATTAATGAAAATCATTAACAAGTGAGAGGGAAATCACCATTGATGTCAATGACTCCCAAGGTACAATATTACAATCCAACAAGTGTGAATAAATGAGTTGAAGTCGAACACTCGATGGAATCTCTCGATCAGGGATCAATGATGTAAATCCACTGTCGAAAGCGAAGAAACCTACCATTGAGGCATGCAGGCTCTAAGGGACTAAATAGTTTCTAAGTCTTTTTCCTGGATAATGAGCTGAAGTTGATAGGAAAAGACTCGTCACAGGAGGGCCTTGATGTATCCCCCATCAAATGACATGAAATAAGTAACATATTTAGGGTAGAGAAAAGTACAAACATGATTGGAAACTGACACAAGGAAGGCCGACATGGTAGGAATTGACATTTGCAGATGTCCGACTCAATAGAGGGCTTGGTTGAATTTCTCTTGAACATATGAATGGAACGACACTGATCTTGGCAGCATTGACTCAAAGATGACCCAAGATATAAACTTGTAGAAATTCAGATGAGAGACAAATGGATTTACCAACCTGGATTCAAATGATGAAGGGGGTGCCATGTCCAAGAGCGACGCTTACTACCACTAACACAAATACAAAGACACACCTCTTTCCAAAATTTTCCCCCACCATTTTTAGTGAGTTCCTCTTTATTTTTACGCAAGCTTGATGAGGATAACATATCCTTGTTGATGTAAGCTCATCCTTCGGATGAGTCCCTCGGAGTATTTTTAATGAACCCTAAGAAGGAGTGGTTCGGTCCCATACAGGTCTTTCGATGTTTGTTTAATGAGTCCAAATATAGAAAAATTGAAGGTTTTTCATGTTTATAGAGTCTGGAAAAAACACTTAAAAGAGAACTCTCTCAGTTCCTTTTTCGTAAAATAGTTCAATAGGACCGAAAAAGTGATAAACTATCGCCCATCGAATGTTTTATTCAAATACTTTTATGAGCGTGAACAGAAGAAGGTCACTCGACAATCTTTTCATTTTTAAGGAGTGTGAAAAGAGCTTAAAGGTTACTCCGTAAGTTTCGTTATTTTCGGGTTACGATGACGAGTACGAAAAGATGAAAAAAGTACACTCGGTTACATTCTCATCGATTTTCAAGCACAAGAACAAACAAAGACTAAGCTCGAGGTTTTTCTAAAAAACCCTAAAAAGTAATCGTACACGCGATGAAAAAAAAAACAAATCGCAAAAATTGTCCATACTTCATTGTTCGTAACCCTAGTCTGCTCATCTGCGAGAAACAAAACACTCACAAGACCATTAGGCTAGTAGGTTTTTGAGAAAATATATTTAAATGATATAAAATATTTTTAGAAAAAGTAAAAAATGAGATAAATAGGGGTAAGAACTCATTTTCACTATTTCATTTGTATTTGGTCAAAAACTTGTCTAAGACCTCTTTTTCACCTCATATTTTGGTGGTCGATTGCGGGGAACAAAGGCAATCATTCGATGAATAGTTTGCGTGAAAATGGTGAGTACCTCATCTTCTTCCTTTTCAATGGTTTAAAATTCATTTTAATTGGTTAAAAGATGATTTTTTGGGTGAATTTTTGGGCTGTAGGCGTGCGCTGGGGCCATCGCATGTGCCCTATATCGGGGCCTGTAGAAATCAAGGATTTCCGCAGGTGCCCAATGGTTCACCTATGGAAACCTCACTCAGTAAGTGAAGCCCAGTTGCGGCGACCAAAAACCCAAAAAGAAAAATATGCGTTGGACCAAAGTGAACTCCAAAAAATGATGACTAAAGGTGCTAACTTCTTTCTTTCATCTCCATGCAGGTATTTTGATTGCAAAGATGTTGGAGTGGAGAGAAAGAGAGCATGAAGACTATGATGCAATGGATTTAAATGATCCGAGCATCATAAATTCCCTACGAGAGTGTGGTTTGTTAAAGTTCTTCAAGATCTAGGGCATGAGAGCCCAATTGAGACTGTTGGAATATTTGGTCCATATGTGGGACATGGACCAACAAGTATTTCATGTGGGTGTTCATGTGCTTTCCTTGGACATTGAAGATATTTACTTATTGATGGGGCTATCCTGTCGTGGGGTGCAAGTGACCTTAACAGGAGGTCGAGCTGGTGGTTTACCGATGAGTGAATACATCAGACGCTATTGTGTACCTAAGGCCGAGCAGCACAAGAGTAAAGTGGTTATCAGAGGGGTTCGTGATCTGACACTCAGAACCATTCTTTTCACCATTGCACAGATGGCAAGAAGTGCTTCTCCGCACATGGCTCTATAGAGCTACTTCCAATACATTGTGGAATGCATGGAACCTTGTGTGTTCAACTGGTGCGATGGACTCCTCTACAGTATGAGGAGTCAGTTGACCAAGAGCAAGAATGGAGAACTAAATAAATTCAGGTACAGATCCATTTTGGTATATTTCTTCCTAGAAATATTTCCTCACCTATGCTTATAGGTAGAGTGGAATATACCAGCACCACAAGATCCGCGGATGAAACAGTGGTGTGATCTCATGTCCCGGCATGTAGCGGGGCCCATTATTAAATATAATGATACATTTTTTGATTGGCTGGAGCCCCAGATCTTGATGATCGAAGACTATGCATATGTCAGGCTACATTTTCGCCATTATCCTGACTTGGTGTTACCTGAAGGTTCTCAGTGGGGAGATCTAGGTAAGAAAAACATTTTGCTTTTATGGTGTTTTTGTAAATTTTTCAAAATATTAAACACATTTTTTCTTTTTATGTTTTCAATCTAATGACTAATCAAAAAAATTTGACCATGTAGATGTAGGGCCATTCCAGCCCCCGGGTACATCCCCTATCCAGAGGCGAGGGAAAGCAGCAGTAGTAGTAGGATGGGATGCAAAAGATTATGAAGCAATTGAGTAGAATCTGGAGGGTTTGACTGTAGGGATCCCAGATATGTCGATTGACGAGGTCCCGAGGTGTTTCCAGCACCATACTATAGGCTTGGCTGGTCCATTGAGATGATTAATCCATAGGGTAGCATGAGAAGTAGTGTGTTACCAAGAGCAGCATCCATGATGACATTTTGTAGAAGTTGTGAGCTTCATATTTTGATATTTTGGTCTTCGGACGAAAAACAATCTTTTGTAAAAAAAAAAAATTATCGTTATATATATATATATATATACATGAGGCTTCTACTAGATTATTTTTCTTTGTATAATACATGTGATTGGATTTACAAATGTCTCATATGTCTATCTAACACATAATTAGCTAATGCATCAGTTAATGTATTTAGACATCTAGGAATGTGTTGATATTCGATATAATCAAAATAACGTTCCAAGAGGCGAATTCGTAAATATACCCGTAATAAAGTAGGACTTCAGATAGTATAGACATTACTTAACTATAGCACTACAAGCTGTGAGTCAAGTCGTATAACTAGGCGACGAATCCCAAGTGAGATATCATCGGTCAATAATTCGATGATTGCGCTATACTCTGCTATATTATTGGTTGCACGACCGAGGAAAACACCGTGTAGGTTGATAAGTTCGTTTGTGGGTGCATAGATTGCCCATGCAATAGAGGCTAGGTTCTTAGTGCTATGACTAGCTCCATTGGTGAAGCCAAAGTGGGGTAGAAAAGACTCTGACATCTGGAAACCAAGCACAACTTAACGTAAGTGGTCGAGGGTAGAAACTAAATAATGAAAAAGCACACAAAAGTAGCACACAACAATATGATACAATAAAATACAAGAACTCATGAAAAGATAGTCTGATCCAGGTGGATATCGGTGGCCACCCACCTTTTCTGACTGGCTCAAAATAGTTTTCTAGCAATTTTGGCAATTTACTATTTTTAGCAGGTTTTAACTTCCGGGGCCATTTTGAGGGCATAAATGAAGGTTTTTCGAGATCAAGGTTCTCAATGATAGACAAAGGCATGATTGATCCCCCAAAATGAATCTCCTCGATGATACCTTTCCAACTATCTATCATACACCTAAAACAGAGATCGTATGCAAAAGTTACAACCCCGGGAAGTTGATGTACTAACTTACCCAAATGGGGCCCACATGACTTTTGGCGCTCCATCTCCTAGGGTTAGGTTTTTGTATGTCTAGGGTTTTGGGCATTCCTGTTTATTGTAAAAAGGC
>CBVK0103450686.1:0-18204 GCA_900067695.1 Picea abies | reverse complement strand
AATAATACATTTTGATCTATACACTTTCGATGAAATGGTTTCACAATGTTTTACACAAATATAGACTATGAATCTTTTATTAAAAACAATATCACCCAACATTTTATAATTAATATTTTAAAAATTAGTAAAAATGACAAATGATTCTATACTTTTAGATAAGTATGGATCATTAAAATTTTCCTTAATTATGACTAGGCTTTAGAAAAAGACTCTTTTAGAATTTTCATGTCCTTCCTATATTGACACTTATTTAAAGGAGAATGTGAAACAAATTATTAATATAAGTTTATATGATTATAAAACTAAATGATGGAGTGGAATAGGTGAAGGCCATGATAGTTGCACTAGTTAAAGTGGGGCATGCCATCAAAGTTGGTAATTCCAAATACACCACAAGTATTGTATATGTTGCAAACAATTATTTTGTTGGAATTGTCCTTAAAAGTTCCATCAAAGTAAGTATATATTTATTTGAATTTGGATTTTCTGAAACAATACAAATTTTGAGGTTTGAATATTTTTTAATATATTCCTTTTCCGTTAAATAAAATATAATTTAAAATAAATCTTTGCTATTATACACCACTAACTTTCTAATATATCAATTAATGCTTAGTAATTCAAAGGTTAACATAAACATATTTTAATTCAATACAACATAAATTTGCTATAATGAACAATAAATATGACAATAAAAATACATCAAAACCAAATCTTATGCTTGTACATTTATTTAATGTATGTTCAATATGGTGGTTGTAAATGGTTGTTAATTTTCATATCCAACATAATTATAAAATGAAGGAAACTAAAAACATAATTGTCCATTATGGATACCCATAATAAAACGAGGAATCCAAAATATAAATTTCCAAACAAATCATTTAGATATCTTCCTTGCTTGGCATTGTAACATTGTTGTTCTAAAAAATATGTTTAAATCTCAAATCATGTATCATTACAAACCACCAATTCCCATCCAATACATCTAGGTAAAAAAACACTTGGTTGCAATGTTTTGGGAAAACATAAGGCTCCTTACTTTCAACCCACATTTTTTTAAAGTTAATACATATTATCCCACTATCACAATCTTCCTTTACATTTTTTCGGTCGAATATGTCCCACCACTTGCAAAAACAAATAACACATTGAAATGATGAGAAGTCCACTTGCATGATCTTTTGTATCTTTCCAATGTAACCTAAATTCCCCTCTATCAATTTTTCACCACGGTGGCTAGCACAACTAGATTGGTCAAACTCAACCTCCACTCCACAATATTGTGTGATGTGGTCTTCATCATCATACTCAGTGCAAAAATCATGTCCATATTCCCACATAGATGGGAATAAATGCACCTGTACAAATGTGAACAAAGGGCAATATCATATGTCTAATAAGAGAAGCATTAATAAAAACATAATACATGTTACAATTCAAATGTGCAATATTATAAATAGAATGTGGTACTCGGAGAGGTTATTACAGAGTTGTTGCACCCAATCCCTATGTTTAGTTCATCCATATCTTCTCCACGTGGGTTACAACCAGACACTGCATATTTTTTTTGTATTTGGTTAGGAACCAAACTATTGGGACATATTTTTGGCATATTTTCTTTTAAATTATCATAATAAGGCATGCTTATACCATTCAACCATCTAAATTATTTCTTGTGACTGTCCCATTTCCTTCTTTTCTCTTCATACAACACAACCCATGGTCGCGTTGCCTCACGTTGTAAAGAACGAATTTATTGATGGCATCCATTTCAAAATTCATTGATGTATACAAAAAATCAAAACTAATAACATGAGATCAAATATATATAATCAACTTAAATAATGAATTTATTGATGGCATCAAAATTTCTAAATTCGTCGATGTATAAAAGTTTCAAAACAAATAACATGGGATGAAATATATATTATCAACTTCAATGTAAACAATTTATCTATACTAAACTGACAAAATATAAGTGACTTACTCTTTATCAAGTGCCTTTTTCCATTCGTTTGGAGTATCTCCCCTTCCCTTTTGTCCTCATCTTAATGGTCTTCCCAAACGACTTCCCCTTCTGTGTCGTCAATTTTCTTGATGTACTCACTAGAATAATATAACAATTAGTATACTATGTACCCTTCTGCGATAAAGCCCTCCAGTTTTTCACTTTGTTGAACAAACTCCTTCAATTTTTTCATGGACCTCTCTAAGAAGAACATCCAACGACATGAGAGCACCCTAGGTAATTCAACCTCATCAGGTAGGTGAATTAGAATATGGACTTGCAAGTCCATAAAACTCGTGGTAAGTTCCTTCTCAAACATGCAAACAATCTCAACTATCTCTCAACGTCACTGTGGAATGTTAGCCATATGAATATCCCTTGATGTGATCCAACATACAAATGCAGATAATTTCATTATGGCACATCACAGGTCATAGGGGAAGTCATGGTTCACACAACCACGCATAAAAAAAGGATAATGACACTACAAAATAGACACGCATCATTAATTTCCACAAAAATGTGAGTGCATAACATATTTTTACTGATGTCAGTGTAGAACTAGAAGAATCATGTATCAACATACATACCCTTAGAAGGTTCAAATGGACATGTTATTTCAACCCCGAAAAAATTCCCATCTACAATGAAGCAATTCCATAAAGTCAACCCATATAAAGAAGGTTCCTCCACACTCAATATAACATCCTTCACCATGGAAAGATCACATTTCTTCAAAATACATGGGACATCACCTTCTTTAAAATACCAAGAGGTACCAACCTCTCCTCTAGTTTCGTTTCTTGGCCAATGTCTCCTTTTAGTGTTTGAAGCAATAATATCTCTCCAGAAAACCATTGTGTCACTTTTATTCCACGATATGTGCCTCCATAAAGAAGATGAAACATTTTTTAATATATGCATGGGATCTAGTAAGTGGCTAATATTAAGATGCTTCCAATATGGAATCTCATAAAATACAAATTTCCTTTTCATCCCAATGGGCATTTTCTCAACATAGGTGTCAAAAAATTCAGGATCATCAAACATAGGTTCCCCATTTGAATCAAATAATTCTTCCATTTCCTTCTCCTTCTTTGTGTCATTTTCCCTATTCCAATATATCGGTGTCATTATTTAGGTCTTCAGGTTCTCTCTAGTTTACCATTGAAAGAAAATGCAATTCTTCTATAAGGGTCATATTTTGGGAGGAATACCCTTGAACAATCATACACCGGGTTTCATAGGTCATTGGAGCACCTAGTTTTTATAGAAGGTTCACAAACTTTACATCCATGATACTCTTTTGTTACAATACCTACTATGTTAACATATACATAGCATGCTAGTGTCAAAAATATAGTTGCAACAAATTAAATATGCCAAATAAAATTACAGATATAAAAAAATGATGAACATTCTTACTGGAGAAAATTCCTAGTTCTGGATAATCGTGTTTGGTGTACGTACATATTCCATACAATGTAAAAGACCACTCCATTGGGATGGGTCTTAATACGTCATATACATGTATCGCTTCCCATAATTTCTTAATTTCATCGATCAATGGTTGGAGGTAGATATTTGTTCTCTTCACTTGTGTTCTACTCGAGACTATAAGAGCCAACATAAGATGTTCATTGTTCATGGAAACCATGGGGGGGTATTTCTATTCATCACTACCAGTGGCCAAACATAATAGTTAGTGTTTTGGAGGGAATACAGGTTAACTCCATCCAAATATATGCTCAATCGGAGGCTCTGTACTTTATGCTTGAATTTATCGAGCCGTGTATCCTCTATATTCTTCATGGCTATTGAATTTGTTGGGATTCACATAGCTCCCGACTCACTTCTATGTGAGGCATGCCACCCCTGCAACATGGATAATTTTTTTCAATGAAAGAGCCTTTGAATCATTGGAATTATAGGCATGTGCCTCAATATCTTATGAGGAGGGCCATGTGTCTTACCCTTGTTTTTTGATTTATGGTACCTATCATGCCCGCATTCTAGACATATGTATTTGTTAGCATATTTTCTTCTGTATAGAATACAATCATTCAAACATGCATGGTATTATATGTACTCAACACCCAACATTTTCATCATTTGCTTTGCCTCTGTGCAACTATCGGGAAAAATATTTTCTCTAGGAAGTACCTTATCTTTGAACAACCTGCAATTAGTGGGCAATAGAATTTTACATTGTCATTAAGCATGAATAAAATGAACCTTTTTCTTCCTTCAACGTGTGACAAGATTCCTTAAAAATTTATGGGACTTAATGGTTAGTTAACTTAAAAGTGTTGTGAAACATGAATCCGACATGACATATCATACATTCCTTTCAAGTTGTATAGTAACATTGTTGTCCCTAGCTGGGTAGACCTTGTAGACTTTTGTAGTGGACCAAATAGAGGTGTGGTGGAAGTAGATTTAAGGTTTTCGTAGAAGGTATCTACAACATCAACATCATCCCCTAGTTCATTTTTCTAGAATGCATCTAACAACATTCCCTCCATGGTCTGGGTATCCTACAAAAAACCATGCATACCAACCTCTATATTATTGTCTTCATCCCCAACATGTGAATAACTAGTGTTATTGTCGAGGTTTTGAATTGGTGACTCAAGACGTGGTGGGAATTGAATAGGTGGTTGTTTCAACCATTCTCCATATTCTTCCTCTCTAAGCTCTTTTTGTTTAGAAGCAAGCTCGTGACTTGACATCATAGTGGGATGAAATGGTAGATGGTAGATAGGTTGATCGTCATTAGAGTCTAGGTTGTAAAAATATTGAACATTACATTGATAATATTAGTAACACAATGCTTTTAATATATTCAAACATTATACCAAACACTTATTATAAGAATGGAAATTTTATTCCCAATAATAAACATGAAACCAACCCCTTTATAAAGCAAATGTTGAATTAAACAATACATTTACATTAGTTCCATTGCAAATCCAAAAATGCAATTACTCGAACATATTTTTCTTAGGCTCTACCAGGTTGTCTACATAAAAGAGATCAAATTCACGTAATTCCAATGACCCAGGCTAGTTGTTGGAAGATGACATGTTAGTATTGGTAGGGTAAAGCAGTTGTCCATTTTCATCAAACATCTACTTGTGGTATCTTTCTCCTAATCAGAGCTTGTAAAATTTTGGGACCACGGGAATAAATTGATCATTTGAAGTCGATCCTGAATCTTGATCCTGCAAAATTCAGTGAACAATTATTAAATTGCACCTGCATATATAACATAAATTCAATGAGATAAATGCATTATTAATAAAATCTTGATGTACTGCAATCAATGTGAGAGAACTTGAAAGAGTTCCAAAGATACAGAATGAGGCGAAGCTAGAACCTGAAGAATTGGCCATTTGATATTATAATTCTTGTTTTCCTACATTTGAGCCAAAAACTGTCATATTGGCTAGCATGGAACAATCTAACCTCAAAAATAACTTCGAATACCTTTTATAACTTGATATCACACTTAAAAAATCAATGCTTTTTTCTATAATATCATTTTTTTTTCCACCCAACTATACAAGAAATCTAAATTTGTCTTTACAAAATATGAAAATGTTACTCGATCCTTGAAAAACATCCTCCTCGAACATAGAAAATGTGAATTTGATGTGCAACCCCTCTCTCACTCTCTTCCTCCTTCCCTCCTCTTCTCTCCCTATATCCTCCCCCCAATCTCTCTCTTGCATAAACCCCTCTCTCCCCATCACTATGTATCCCCCTTCCTCTCTCACTCACTGTATCCCCCTGCCTCTCCCCCACCGGTGCACTTTATCATTTGAAAATGTACCAATGCCTATGTATACATAAAACACATCGGTGCATTTAATTGATATAAGCACCAAATACTGGTCTTCGTTATTTCCTCCGCAAAGAAAAACCTACGCAAACTTTAAATACATATGTTTTCACTTGCATTATGCAAATGTAATTGTCTTACGATGCACTATTACTTACACACTGCCCGGGTGTGTTATTAATTACACGTCTCTCCGGTGCATTTCAAGCTGTATATCGCACTGACTGAAGCAAGTTAGAAAAATAATGTGTGATTACTATCAATACTTTGAAATTTATTATAAAAATAAATCAATGTGTTATGCATACCGCACGAGTGCACTATGCACAACATAGTGCACATAAAAAAGTAACTTCTAAAAAAATTAGTGCATGTGTTTATCATCAATGCATTGAAATATACAATGAAAAAATGAGCAGGAATTTGAGTTTTGTGTTAATAAAGGAAAACCCTATTTGTTGCTTTATTGTTTGCCAAATTTTAGAAGGATATTTGTGCAATAGATATTATCAACAAAGATTTCCAAGTGGGTGGATTTTTTTTGAAGAGCCAAATTCGAGAGCGATTATTGTAGTTCACATAGAAATTTGCAGAGGAGAAATTTCAAGTATATGGTTTTATTCTATTAATCATATTGATCATTCTCCTATACAATTTCCAGTGCATTCCCAAACAAAAAAAAGGGTTTCATAGCTACCTTCAGTATTGGAAGCCCTAATTTCCCAATTGTTCTTTTGTTTTCTCCTTCTATATTTCACAATAATATTTTTTTAAGCACAATTTCTTTATAGGTTTTGGTTATTTATATATGGTTGTTTCCTATTCATTGCAATGAAACCACTCATTGCATTGGATCCTAAACTGTCACATCACTGTCATTTTTTTTTAATTTATAAATTCCTTCATGGTGATCGGTGTGTTCTGTACACAACAAGCGCACCAGAGTGTATTTGTTTGTTAACAAAACCACTTTATTTCAATTCAAAATATTATTAAAAATCCTTTTCGCAGTCGACTATGTGCATTTTACAGAAACGTGCACTGGGGAACATTGTGTACAAAGCACACCATTGCGTTTAAAATGGAAAAATTCCTCTTTTATATGGAAATCGCCATTTCTTAAATTTCTTCAGTGCTCGATGATACGTAATACATAATACTTAGGAATTCATGCTTTTCTTAATTCATAAAGCATCGACTAAATATAAAAAGGTGTAAAACATTTTCAATTTTGAAACAACACTATTATACTACACCGATGCAAATGTGTATGTATGATGCACCAAGGTGTATACATTTTGTTGACACCCCGGTGAAAATTATCTTAATATACACACCAAGATGTTATTTTCTTAAAAAATAATAATTTTTATATCTTTTTTCTAGGGAGATTTTGAAAATTCGAAGGGACAAACAAGGGGAAAACAAATACATGTTGGTAGGGATGTCCAAGAAAGTGTAGAAGAAGTTGTTAAAAGAAATGAACATAATTTTGTCACAAGAGGAGCCATCCCAACTACAATGTGCATAAGATGTATGCAATACTTTTTTTATTCTTTTATGTACATTGAATTTAAGTATCACGTGAAATACTAACTTTCAATTGATTTGTTGCAGAAAAAAAAAATAGAATCCATTCATCACATAAGACAACACAATGAGGAGTAAAATGGTTTATTGCAAACTTTATGAGTATTTACCTTTTTGGCCTTTCTTAAGATTTCATGTTTGTCGTGATATTTATATTTAAATAATTAATTTGCACTTGTCCATGGATGTCTTCTACTAAGTGCTAACATAAAAAGAGGATCCAACCCATGCATTGATAAAAAATGGGTCAAGTATGGGTTGTGAGTATATGTTGAATAATGAAAGTTTAATTGAATAATTTTTAAGTAGCTATGTTTTTTAACTTTCCTTGTTTTATGATTAATGAAAAAACAAGAAAACTTTATATTTATTACATCGACTATGCTTTGTCATGTATTAAACATGTAGGAACAAAGTATGGAATGCATGCATCAAAGGAGATTTTGAGAGAATTCATGAAGCATGGTTTCGAAAGAATGTGTATTGTTTATGAAAGACTTGGTGCTAAGGTATGTTTTTTGATCTACGCAATCATGCATATTCTAATATATATATAAATGTAGATATACTTATTACAATTTATTTCTATGTTTGTAGATGGAAGATGAAGGGGCGAGACATAAAAAACAAGTCGATCATCAAGAAATCATTATGTTAAAAAAACAAAGTACAATATCACCTACAAATGATGAATAAATGAGGTATGCACATAGCTCGAACAATGTCTATAGTTCAACTAATGAATGTCAATCAATATAATTGAATGTTACTACGAGTTGTATGTCTTGGGATATTTGTCTCTTAAAATCAAGGATTTTGTTTAATGTATTCAACATCTTG
Organism: Picea abies; assembly: GCA_900067695.1. NCBI lineage: Eukaryota > Viridiplantae > Streptophyta > Pinopsida > Pinales > Pinaceae > Picea > Picea abies. The sequence goes on along the minus strand of CBVK0103450686.1, from coordinate 9,916 downwards.
TCCCAATTGCATGAGGACATGTTACCAATAAGTATAACAATTACAAATTGGTTGTAATTTTATTATTGTACTAGACCTTTCCATTGTCCTTTTTGCATGACAATGGGTCTCTTATTCATATATAATAAAATGGGTTTCTTATTTCATTGCATTGTCGAATGCTGTAAAATGTTGTGTTCTTGAATAAATAATATGTGGATGATTTACATTGATACAAATAACGGAGGTTTAATTGATTGGATAACACATTAATGCAATGACATAAATATAAAACAATATGTGTATACAAAAGTATTTGCTTTTGAAATAATTAATTGAAAATTTGTAAAAAACAATGAATTAAAATATATGCATATGAGTGCATTGTATTCTTTTGAACTCACTAGAGCCATAATATACACATTGGTGCATTTTGAGGAGTCATACGCACCGATACATATTAATCATAATAATGCACCGACACGTACTATTGAGAAAACACATTGTTCCATAAATGATATAGTGTACAATAATATTTATCGTTTCAAAATTGTACGGTGCTCATGTTTGAAATATTAANNNTTTATCGTTTCAAAATTGTACGGTGCTCATGTTTGAAATATTAACCGGTGTGCTAAAATTTTATCGTACCGATGCATTATGTTTATTATACCCACCGTCGAGCTAACTATTGTTTACGTACTGGTGCCTTTACTATATTATACACATTGGTGCATACTAAAAATATTGCTACCGACATATCAATACGTACTAATTACAAAAGTATCGAGGCACATTCTATATTAAACGCATTGGGTCTTGGAATAAAATTATCGCACCAAGGCGAACTATAACTTAACTGCACTGTAACATATTGAATCCTAAAGCACATCGGTTCTATCTATAACCTTATCGCACCCGGGTGTACAAAAACTAAAGTGCACCGATGCATCATAAGAGAACNTGNAATGTACAAAAACTAAAGTGCACCGATGCATCATAAGAGAAGCACGTGGAACTGGTGCATAGTAATTATAAGAGCATTGGTGCTCTGCATATGACGAAAAAGGGGGAATCGATGCACATTAGTTATAAACGCATCGGGGCATGTTTTTATTATATTCAGTTCGAGGGAGTTTTTATTATATTACTCTGCCAGTGCGTTTTATTATATTAATGTACCAGTGCGTGTGTGTCAATACCACACCGATTTGTTTTGACAAGAAACACACCAAAACAAAACCTCCACTACAACCTCTGCCCACCCATTTTTTTTTAGTTATATATAACATCCACTAAAACATCTGTATCCAATAGGGGAGGTTGTAGCAGAGGTTTTTTTGAAATTTTTGCCATATTTTGTTACACTAAAAACCTACGCAAAAACCTTCACAAGAAGGTGTTCTCCCTGTAGTGTCTTAAGCTTCTTGAGTATTTCTAGAAACCAAATGCATATTTGGATTCTTTGGACAAAACTAAGCGATTCCCAAAAATAATCATTCAAATCAGAGGTTGGACAAACAAGATATGCCACTTTGAAAATTTTGTTGTTTAATTTTTTATTTTTTTTGGTGGCCACAACACTCAGAGCTATTTTCGAGTGTTTTCAATAGAATTTTTAGAAATCAACTGCAAATCTACCTTCTTCTCACAAAATATGCGATTTCAATGAATAAATAACTTGAATTGGAGGTCAGACAAATGAGATATTGTAGTTTGAAATTCTTCTCTTTTCAAGATCTTTTCTTTGATGGTCATGGGTATTGCACAGTATATATATTTTGACAAAGTGCTCATATTGTACCCAAACCAACACTATTTGATAGAGGAATTCCAAGGAGTTGATTTGGTACATTATATGATATATTTATGATTATATTCAACATTATATAACCCTTGAAAATCACTACCCACAACCCTTAGTGGAACCATAGATGACAAAGAAACATCTTTATAAACTGTTAGAGATATTCGAGCAAATGTAGATCATAGTGGCCATTGAAGGGGGATATACCAATGACCTACATGACCGATGTGATTTAGAAGAGGCTTGTATGGAATGGTATATGGATAGCTGTCATTTATGGGAAGAAAACTACTTTCAACTTCTCTTTGATGCACATACCCTTTCATATGAAGAACACGTCATTAAGGGAAGACATGAGAAGTTGGTGCCTATAAGTGTCCAGTGTGATTCTTCTACAGTGATAATATTCCTTCCAGAGACACCCTTTTCTGGCTATATGGAGGATCCTCTCTATTTGGATCCATATGATTACAATGAGCGTTTTGAGCATCACAGTCAACCATTCATATATCTTTAGTTAGGAGTCAGTGTGAACAATAGTACATGAGACATTGGCTTATGGATTAGCTTCTCGAACTACTTCAACATTGAGGCCAACACCTATACATGGGACCTTGGTTTATGTACAAGATTCTTTGACTACTTTAGCATTGAGGCCATCACTTGTACATGTGACCTTGGCTTATGGACTACCTTCTTAGGCTACTTTAGTTTTGAGGTCATCACTTGTACATGGGACCTTGGTTTCTTGAACTGTTTCAACATTACGATCAACACTCATATTTGGGACCTTAGTTTATGGTTGTACATCATTGTTACAAGAGTCGAGGAAATCATTCCTCAGAAGGGGATGGAAGGGGGGTTTCCTCCCTAGGGGTATAATAGGGACCTATGGGCCTATTCAAGTTAATAATAAGGTAGGTAAGGTGGTCAATTAATGTAAAATATGGACTAGGATCACTACCTTCTTAGGCTACTTTAGTTTTGAGGTCATCACTTGTACATGGGACCCCGATTTCTTGGACTGTTTCAACATTGTAATCAATACTCATATTTAGGACCGTAGTTTATGGTTTTACATCATTGCTACAAGAGTTGAGGAAAACATTTCTCAAAAGGGGATGGAAGGGTGTTATCCTCCCTAGGAATATGATAGAGACCTATAGACCTATTCAAGTTAATAACATTGTCGGTAAGTTGTCCAATTAATGTACAATATGGACTATGATCACTATCAAATAAAACTCACTAAATGTAACATAACCTCACTAAAGAGAACCCACTAAATAACTAATATTTGGTTATGAGTAAATATGTTTTGAATAAAAAAATTACATCTAATTTTTTTTTTTTAATACTTTTAAATATTCAATAAATTAAACCTAAAATAAATTTAGCAGGAACGAAAATCAAACTAAAGTAAACTTTCAGGTCCTATAAACAAAATACTCCATCTTTTAATCCTTATTATCATTTCCACACTCTTCATTAACTGTTTTTTAAGATGTATTAAACACACAAACATGAAACAAATCGTATGTATATTATATTAACAAATAGTATCAATCCAACGTAAAAATTGATTTCACTATAATTATGTGTTACGGTTTAGAACAAACTTTTCAAAATTAATGTGACACGGATTGTAATAATCTAACATCGGATTTGATCCCGATTTCTCTACTCGTATGTTGGAGGGTTTGGATTAACCTTTTCAAAGTTGATGTGACTGGGATGGGAATAATCGTTTTGCTGTAAGTGTGAACAAAATGAACAAAAAGATTGTAATAAACATTTCAAAATTAAAATATATAATAATATTTATCATTGCGTGTTGTTTAATTGTTTTATGTTTTAAATTTTTTTGTTGGAATCTGGTGATCTAAATCTGCACAAAATTATTATTTTTTGTTGTTTAAAATCCATTTTGAATGTTGAAAAACCTCTGGGGTACTCGGATTATACATAAATAATCACTCAAATATGCAGATCTAACAATTTTTCACAGGATTTCAGGGAAATATCCTTGGAAAATATCATCGGAGAAGGACCAAAACGTAGAACATTTAGACTACAGCTATATAATCACAATTGATTTCTCGGAATGCATGTTTTTGAGCATGTTGATTGAGAAGGATAAAGGGAGTCCGGGGAGAGTAATGGCATTATAAATTTTGTGCAAGTCGGGCGAGGCCACAAAAAATTGTAGAGCAGAGCAACATATGAAATCTTTCAACAAAAGTACCTCATCCATTGCAAGCACTAGGGCGGGTTCAAGAGCAATGCGTCTGTCTTCGTTTATAATGGTAGCGAGGGGAGTATCGAATGGTTTGTAGATTACACCGGATTTATGTTGGAGATTGTGTCTAGGTTTTTTTTTTCTTCGAAAAATTGCACTTTATATATATTGATATAAATTGTTCTAATACAATTCAGCTCCTACTAACTGTTGCAGAAATGCTAATCATAAATACCAGCTAATCAGAAATAGGCTCCCTTCCCATGTTAATCATGGCTCTTCTCAGAACCCCAACACCATCTGGAAAAGTCACTCCTCTGAGGAATAAAAGCGCATTCCTTTCCAGGCGAAAACAACAAAACAAAAAAAGGATATTTAAATATAGAGATGACATATTACAGTCCCTCACGAAGAACAACCCTCCAGCAAGAATTTCTAGAATATAACTAAAAAAGGTTTAAGAACATATTCGGTCCCTCATGATCCTCGACGCACTGGTAATAGATGGGCTTCCCCTGATCCCTTTTTAGTGCTAGCTTTGATAGGTTGTTTGCCAGGTGATTATCCTTTTTGTATACATGGGAGAAAGAGATCTTTTGGAAAGAGGAGATTAGAGTAATTATATTGTCTTTCCAGCAGTCTAAGGTGATGACCTGGAGCCGCCCTTTACCCCGAAGCCATTCTATAATTATTTTAGAGTCTCTCATTACATGAAGCGACTGTATGGACAACCGAGAGTCCAATGAGAGCAAAGCCCAAGCCCCAAGCAGTTCTGCTCTAGTGTTTGTGCCCGGAACACAATTTAAAAGCCACTTATACCTGCAATGTTCACCTACCTTTATAACACCACCAGCTCCACTATTAGTTTCCGTAGAAATGGCTGCTCCATCGAACCAGCCAATGTTTCCACTCCAGTCAATCTGAGATGGCTCCGATCTACTTCTCACAACTTTCATTCCCTGAGTGTGTTCCTTTAAAAGTGAAAGTGTAAGATGAAATACCTTCGTCGTGGAGGGTTTGCTATTTTCAAATATCTCCAGATTACGTTCCTTCCAAGTGAACCAACAGATTAACGCTGGTAAAGTGGGAAACTCCTTATTCATTTTATTCCACTGTTTGAAACATCCAACCAAAGTTAAATTTGTACTAGTCCAGTTGCTTGACTATTTGATAGCCGCTTTTATCTTCCTCTAGACAATTAAATTGAAGCCACATACCGTAAACAAGTGTAAGGAAGTTTCTGTCTGATTTTTACATAATAGGAAAATGCCAGGGCCACTAAAGCCTCTGCGCTGTAAGATCTCCCATGAGAGGTTTTTGTTCTCCATCATTAGCCAGGTAAAAAGCTTTACTTTTAGGGGACAATCCCAGTCCCACATTGCCTTCCTCCAACCATCTAACTTCAAGTTCCAATTCAGATTTTCAGAATCCAAATAAACGTTCTTAACAGAAATGCAGCCCGATGAGTCTCCACCAATCCATTTGAGTGTATCCGGTCTCTCCTGCATATGTACACCATTGTTAATGAGAAGGCAACGGAAATGTGACCATTTAGTAGATAAGTACCCAAACAGATTCAAGTCATCACTGGTTTTCCAGTTTTGTGTAATTCTCCCTGCCTGCAAATCCTTCTGTGCATGAAATAAGAAGTGAATCCCCTTCCTGTTGATGACATCAAATAGCTCATCTGATAGTAGATCCCCATTACCCATGCCCAAAATACAATCTCTCCCAATCTCAATAGAGTAAATATTTTCTGGGCTCCACGCAATCCAGTGCAAGAGTAGATGGAGCGATTTAAGTAGGTACCTCCAGGTCTGGGAGCCTCTTTCTTTTTTAATGTCCACTGTGCGAAACCAATGAACAACAGAGATAGAGGGTAAATATTTTGTTTTAATCACCCTCTGCCACAGTCCCTCCTGCATGAGAGCCCTTCAAAGGCTGTTGGCAACCAAAGCTCTACTAAACCCGGTCAAATTACGCAGACCCCATCCCTCGAGGTGCTTGGGCCTAGCAATCTGCTGCCACTTGCAGAGATGCATATTGTTTTTTTTTCCGACAACCCGACTAAAGAAATGAGTAAATGAGTTGGTGAATTTGTTCGAAAATAGTAGTGGGCAGATTTGCCAAAGCCAGTCAATAGACGGGTTGGCTTTCCATAACTGCTTTTGTCGAAACCAGTCGCCCCCCCAGAGACAACCACCACGAGCACTAGTGGTTGATTCTCCTTTCAAATTTCTCCAGTAGCCACGTCCAGTTAGCTGATCTATACTTGTCAATTTTTAGAAAGTAACCAAGTTATTTAAACCCCCCAGATAAAGCACATAATATATACAGAAGGAGAATTGACACAGAGTCCTGAACATAAGGAATGACATCGTGTTCAAGGAAGGTGGTTTTTTCTGGGTTGATCCGTAGCTCGGAGGCATCACAATTTTTTTTTTTAAATTCTGCTTATCTCCTTCCACTCTGCAATGGAGGCAGTAGTCATTATAAGGATGTCATCAACGAACAAAAGGTGGAGAATCTGGATCATTCTAGAAACTTTAATGCCAATCAAGAGACCGAGATCTTTGCTGTGATTTAAAGCCAAGCTCAATCCCTCCATAACAAGGATAAAGAGCAGTGACGATAGGGGACAACCCTGTTTAAGACCCCTACGTCTGCAAAAAAATTCTGTAGGTTCGCCATTGACTAGAACCACAAAGGTTGCCGATGTGATACAACCCATTATCCAATTGGTCATAGACAACCCGAAGCCATATTGTAATGAAACCAACCTTAGGTACTCCTAGCTTAAGCAATCATATGCTTTATGTAAATCAATTTTGAGGATTAAGGCATGGATTTTTTTTTCTTTAATACTGTGGATGAAACCAACCTTAGGTACTCCTAGCTTAAGCAATCATATGCTTTATGTAAATCAATTTTGAGGATTAAGGCATGGATTTTTTTTTCTTTAATACTGTGGAGGCACTCTTGTACAGTCCCGATCGCATCGGTAATTTGCCTACCTTTCAAAAAGCCGAACTGTTCCTCTGATAAGGTTCTAGAGAGGATCGGTCTTAATCTTGTAGCTATAATCTTTGTAATTATTTTGTAGCAAAGATTGCATAATGCTATTGGGCGAAAATCCCCAAAGTTTGTTGGGCCATTAACTTTCGGGATGAGAGCAATAAAGGTCGAGTTCAATGCCCTGTTCACCTCACCGGATATGCAAGATTCTTCAATTGCCTCCAACAAATCCTTAGCAACCATGTCAAAGAAGTGTATGAAGAATTCCACAGTCCACCCGTCAGGACCCGAGATTTTATCTTTTGTAAACCCTTTTAAGACCTCTAAGATTTCCTTCTCGGTGACTGGCTTTTCAAGGATTAATACATCAACATAGGATACCAGTTTAGGATACATTATGACTGATGCAATCTGATCCATGATCCTGTCTAGTTTTCAAGCTTTGCTCTTCTAATTGAGATCAATAGTGAGTTTCAGTTATGCATAAGGTATTCCAGACTAAGGATATTATTTTTCATATATATACTAATATGTGTATTTAAAAGATTTATGTGTGAATCTTAGACCTAGTGTTATGTTGTTACGTGTGAAGCCTGCATGAAAGAAGTGATCTTATGGATTGATTTGCCTTGTTCGTTGCCTGCAAATTTATTGTTAGAGATTAGCCAAGGTTTAAAGTTTGACTCATATTTGTGTTTTTCCCTTCATAATTATTTAGATTTAGGAGGACTCTGCATATTAAATCCTCGAGAAAATTTAAGGTGTAGACTTTAGCTAATATCATACCAGTGGAAATGATAGGGTTTTAAGTTGGTGGAATTTAAAGGATTGTGAGTTTTCGGAGGTACTTGATTTGTTCGTTGACTGCAAAATTTATTATCCACATATATTTACCAATGTATTTTGAGGTAGAGATTTTTTCTTTCTTTCTTATTAATATTTGTTCGCTTCAGAATTCTCTAGATTCAGTAGAATGCTAGCATTCAACAACAACAACAAAATATATGGTGTCAAATTTAGCTAATTTCTCACCAACTAAAATTCAAAGGTTTTGAGTAGGTGAAATTTAAAAGACTACGAGTTTTAGATGTATCTACATTTCTTGTTGCCTCATAGGGAGAACGTTGATGTACTCAAGTTGCCTACAAGAAGAGGGCCTATCTAGTGCTCTGTCATGTATCATCAACCTAAGAGGCTCTCTCCCCTTTGTTGAGCATCACATCGGATTCTGCATGTACATACCCACTACTAGGCGACCAATATCCAGCCTGCTATGCAACATTGAATGTTGCGGCAGGTGGATTATAGGCCATTGAATCTGAATTGCTTTCAGATCCGACGACCTATAATCCACCTACGACAACATTCAATACTATGTAGTAGGCTGGATATTGCTCGCCCACTAGATAGTGGGTATGTACATGTAGAATTTGATGGAATCCAATGGATATGTACGCGTGGAATCCGATGGGACCCTCAACAAAGGGGAAAGAGTCACTTCGACTGACGACACATGACATAGCACTTGGATGTACCCAAACTCAAGATGAATACAGAAGCCAAAAGGTGCAGAAAACTCATGGAGATGAATACAAAAGCCAAAAGGTGAAGAAAACCTGTGGAGTGTGAAATGCTTGATAGCTAGAGGTAGATACAAGGTGGTTTGGTTGACAAGTTTTAGGCAAAAGATGGCCCTATATACATGTCTTCGACATAATAAAGGGTTTTTTTTTTTAGATAGGAGGAGAAGGGGAAAATGGTTTTTCAAAGCTATGTTACACATGCTCAAACTTTTACAAATGCAAGGAAGGGACCTAAAAATACAGGGGAAAATGATTTGTCAAAGTTGTGTTACACATGTTCAAACTTTTACAAATGCAAGGAAGGGACCTATCAAGAAAGGGAAAAATGATTGGTCAAAGTTGTGTTGCACGCTCAAACTTTTTCAAATGCAAGGAAGGGACCTACAAAGACTAAATAAATTTATGCTCACATAATGAAACATTGTTGCTTTTTGTTCCCAAGGATTAGCTCAATTGGTAAATGTTCTTATGTAAAATTTTTAGAGAGATCGTAGGATTAAATGCAATTGAGTTCCTTAAGGTTATTAGCTAGTTTTTCAACTAGCAGTAACTACCGTCCTCAATCTAGAAAACCAAGAAAGATGGGGGAAATCAACACGGTACTAGAAAGATATCAACATCCTCCCTTAAAATGCCTAATAGATGGGTGAGTGAAGGACTGTATTTCTATGAACAATTAAAAAACACCATTACCTTTTATTGCAAGGGAACATGGAAATTAGTTCTCTTTAAGTTGAAAGGCAACTCTATCATACCACCCACAAAGTATGATCAAGATTACATGGAGGGAAGGAAAAATTTGCATGCAAAGGTCTTATTACTTATTAAATTTCTCCAACCTGCATCAGTGACATTCAAAGAGTGGAATGTAATCCCAATGACAAGAGGAGACTCAAACAAGATAAAATGGTGGAACAATTTATTAGCCTAAAGTTCTTTCTTTTCATGCAACCATAAGAGGGAGATGGCAATGGTTCAAAAAATAAAGGGAAAAGAGAGTCATAAGAGGACTCAAAAAATCTGTTAGAAGCTCCATGCCATCCCTTTAATGAATACTTGCGAAAAAGGGTGGTCAAGCCTAGGGATATATTTAAGATGACCAATGTTAGGAGGGCCAAAGTTTCTCAAATTTAAGTGTAGCTTGGTTAATTAAGAACAAAATAGCAAATTGTACCTAAAAATAGATTCTACCTACATGAAAATGTTAGAGAATAATGGAGAATCAGATAATATTGTTACAAGTAGATTCGCGAGCGGTTCAGATCCGTTTATATCGGAGTCTGTTAAACCTGC
>CBVK0103450683.1:0-14519 GCA_900067695.1 Picea abies | reverse complement strand
TGGAGGGTGTTGAAGCCTTAGCCCCCTTAACCTAATGTGTCACATGACCAAGAGCCAACGCACAAAGGTTGGGGGTGGGGCTTATTGAAGCTCCAATGCACACAAGGATAGATGGACCAGGCACACGGACACTAGTGCAACAGAGGACAGGTGGATCAGGCATGTGGAGCAAGCCAACGACAATGGGAGAAGGTGGAGCAGACATGTGTCATGTCTCATCGATCATTGTGCAGTTGCGGCTAACAGTTTAGGTGATGGATCCATCATGGTTTTGGGTGGCCAGTCATTCCATCCATTCACGCACTTGGGAACACAAGGAATGAAGGCTCCAACATAGATGGATAGTGTGTGCGACAACCCAGATACGTAGGTAATGTGTCAAGGTGACGCTAGGTTCAGACGCAAGCCCGGGGACATGAAGGTCTCAGGTACACTGCACAAGGTAGATTCTGTGACCTTTCTGTTTGGCACAAACTCAACATTAATTGTAACATGACGGAATTTTGGCTAGTACTCGTCTTTGCAGGGGAAAGGCCTATTTGTGGTTTTGGTAAGCCATTTTCTACCACCCTACTGCTTAGGCCGCTCCTTAACGTTTGTCTTTTAGTTTTTCTACCTCCAGAGCGTCTGGGCTTCCCCTTGCTTTTCCTTGAATTACTCTTTTCCACACCCTCTGCCTTGTTTTCGCTTCGCCCAGAACTTAATCCAGTGGCCTCAGCTATTCCAGTGCTTCGAGGATCCTCCCCGTTTGGATTTGAAACACCTTACACCACGCACTCTATCTCGTCTCTGCTCCGCTCATAACTTGTTCCAGTGGCTTCTGTTCATTCTAGACCCACCTATTCTCTCTCCACTGCACATAATTCCCAATTCGCTTCAGCCTTGTGGCCCCCTTACCAGATTGGACAATTCTTGGAGGAATCAAAGCGCTTCGACACTTGTAGATATGCAGGGTGGCAAGGGCCATTTTCCTGGTTCTTGTCAGTTGGATACCGAGGAAGAATGCATGGGCTACCAAAGGACACAAATACAAATGGGAGCTCTCAGCTCCACCTTGATGTTTGAACTCTAAACCCTTTCTCAACACAAGCACCTGATCAAAAGGCTTCAAGATGAAAGCTATGCCTAGAGGATTTAGATCGAGGAGTAGCATAGCAGTATGGAAATAATGCAATGCCATTTGAATAAACTTGAACGAGCGCAACAACAACCAAGCAATCTGGAAAGCAACCAGGGAGCGTCCAAAAATGTAAACTTAGTCACAGTAAACCAAATTCCGGACCTCAACAAGCCCCACCCAGACACAATTGGGGAGCAACAATGTCATTCACAGATCAAAATGGAACCGAGTAGTTAAGTCTTTTTAAAATTCAATTGCCATGTTTTGTTTTTTGATATATATCAACATAGTCTTTTACAGATTGTATTCTGCGAAATACATTCAACGTAGTATAGCTAGGGAAGGAGGACACTCTATGAATATCAATTTTGTTCCAATACCTCCAGATATCAAAGTCTTTACCTTTCGAAGGCCTCTAATGGCCCTTTTTTTAGTAAAACAATGGATTTATCCACACTTTTAATATATGTTTCCCAGTTTTTGTTAAAAAAATAAAAAATAAAAATTTGTAGCTTCATCAAAGTTTTTCATTATATTCCCTGGACATGGTAAGAGATCAAGAGTCGATATAATCCCGGGCCTTTTGCTGGAAGTCTTTAGAGTTATCGAATCATCCTTTTTGAATGATGCATGTCGAAAATAGGATTTTCAACATACATCTTTAATCATTATTCTGAGTGGTTTCCGGATGAATGGCTTTAGTCATAGTTTTTGTGGATATGAAATGGAAGAATTGACACAAGATAACATAGTATGATAGGAAGATAGGATTAGCAATAGGAAAACAAAATAAGTGACTACTGAATGTTAAAAAAAATCAATTCTTTTGCACAATTCGTAATTCTAAATGCAAAATGGTTTAAAGAGTTATTACTTTTTGATTGATTTACCTGTAGCCAAAAATCGATTCCTTTAAAAGTGGGAAATGGAACTGACATCAATTTTGATTTTGTTGATATAGTTGATTCTGTTTCTATGAAATTTTGAAAATGTTGATGAAGTTCTCAATGCTGATGAAAAATGGATCTCGACGAATTATGAAGAATGTTGTTGCTCAAGAAGATGGTCTGATGTTGATGCTGAAGCTGTCAATCCGAATCTGCTGGTGTTGTTGGAGAAGATGATTTGAGTCTGCTGCAAATGAAGTTTCCAGATTTGATTTTCATGCTTGGAAACTTGTGCAAATTCTGAAAATTTTGGAAATCATGGTTTATAGGTGGATCACCATATGGTGCTGATTTGAAACCATCTCCAAGCCACGATTGAGTCTTGGGATGTGTGAAACCATGAAAAACTACAAATCTGCTACAGAAAGATAGTTGTAAATGTTTACAAATTTTTTGGTAATTTGTATTAAATCAGTTTTAAAACATGCTCATGTATCCTTTATCATGCATTTTCTAAAAATTCCACCAGTGTATTACTCAATTTATCATATTCTCTTCAAAACCCAAATATTAGAATTTTCTAATTCAACCTCTTCTGCTTGCAAATGTCGGGCAAAGATCATCCCTGGGAATAATCTGCTACAGGAAATCTAATTGTTACAGCACTTTCAGTAGCTACAGAAAATCACTTGAATTTGTACTTGTCCAGGAGAGTGCCAATCTGAGTACTATTACTATAAATATTGGATGGAGGCATGACATCTCTATCTCCCCCACACTCGAGACCTTGCATGTTATCATGCACAAGAAGTACGAAACTGATTATTCTTCATGAAGGCTTTTGTGTACAACTGTGAACCCACTTCATTCAATGAAATTGCAGAACTTTGGACCTTTGGTGATCTGGTGTATGGAGTTGCATAGGTTGACTACGCTGCCTTGAAATAAGCATGGGACTGATAGTGCAGATCGTGGGCACTTACCTCATTTTCATTTGCACATCGGTATTGTAGATTACTGTGAATGGGTATGAAACTCATCATTACCATTGCAGTTGCCTCTTTCCATAATGCCATCAACATCAGTCCAATAGCTCACCCTTAATTAAATAATATTGTAGTCGGTTCAACATGATTACACCAAATATGCAACTTTGAAATTGTCTATCCAATATTCATGGATCTCAACCGTATGCCAAATTTAGACAAAAGAGGTTATGTCATTGATAATAGAAAATCAATACATCTAAGGGCATATATGGCACATAGGAAACCGTCTTACTCAGTCATCAACCAATTCCATGATAGGAGGCATGAAATAGCTGCTATAGGCTCGGATTTCCATCGTGCGAACTAGTGGTTGACCACTGAGTTGACCAAAGGATTATGCATAGGATAACGATCTTGAATCCAGTTGAATAGGATAACATCCATGTTGCGATGCCACTGAACAAAACCCATGTCTTCATTTTCGCTTTGGAAAACCGGAGATAGCTAAACCGATGATTGTGCTACTGGATTTCATCTACAACAATTCCGGTAATTGAAACAAGTTATGGAAACATTGTGTAGTTACCAGAAATTCTGTAGCGAACTTCCAGTAATTGAACAAGAATTATGCACTTCCAATAATAAACATTGAACATAGAGCTAAATATTCTGAGGACTCGAACTTGGGATTTTGTTGAACCCTGCTTCCTTTCTTTTCAATTACCATACGAATGTTCCTTCGAGTTTTCCAAATTCAAGCTCAATGCCTTCAATTCTATCTTTCCTTGCAATTGTCTCCCAGTCTTTTAGTTTGACAGAGATATTATGGGGTTGATGTCCATGATCATGGTTCATCACAGAGAAAATATTAAGCACGAGGACGTTGGTCTGGATATCCTCAGAGATACACATGGCACCCGTGACCACATCGAATTGGATGTCACGGACACATGAGACTGCCCACGACCATATTAGCTTCAAATGTAACAACATCTCCCATATTCTTTACGCCATTTCGCCAACCCTTGAAATCAATCAATTTTTTTTGATTGATTACAACAAAAGATCCAACAGTAGGAACCTACAAATCTGGTAGTGAACATAGCCCGCTCTTCCAGTAGTTGAACCTCCACTTCCGACAGTTACACTTCCAGTAGTTGAAGACCGTCTCTTTGGTGAGGGTGGATTACCAGAATTGGAACATCTTGTAATGAATTGATACCCTTAACAATGCATTGAACTACCAGAGCTTCTGAAGATGTGAATTGTGGCAAGATTAGAGAGATTCTTCCTCTTACTGTAGGAAATTAAACTGTGACTAAAATTCTGGAAATGCTTTTCCTCTACAGGGATCTGAACTGAAGCCGACTCTCTGGAAATGTTGTTCTTTAGATGTTGTTGAAGGATAATTGGTTATGTTATAGTGCTGCTTGGAAGAATGAAGAGGCTTGATGAAGGAGATCTAGGCTACAAGACTGAAGGTCTAGCGCTGTTTTTGAATTTGAAACTTTGCTTTACTGCTTATTATCAAAATAAAATAAAATAAATACTGTTGAATGATAACCATAATTTCTTTGAAACACTACTACAAGAAGATATGTCACAGGGAAAGGTACTGAAACAAAAATATTCCCTGTATGAAGGGGATCTAGGCTGCAAGAAATATGGTAGTTGCACCTAACTTGATGACCCCTCCTTATTATTAAACTAGGATATTGAGTTATACTTGGAGCTTAGCCATCATTTATTTAAAATTTTATTCATTACCCTACCCTACTTGAGAAAAGGAGAGCCTCTTCTCAAATATAGGATTACTTCCAATGGAGCCATGTGCGTAACAAAATTACAAATGTACCCATATCCAAATATGAGAAGTATAGCTTAATAAGTACCAGGATATGGGAGGCCAACTACTGAAAAGGAGATGATGCCAAAAAGTGTTGAAGGATGGAGTGGTACCCCGACCTGATGACAATCTGGAACCATTCTTCAATGTAATCACTGCTCCCTGGGTTCTCTTCGATTGTCATACCATGAAGTGCTTTGGAAAGTTGCTCATCACACTCTCTAATGCACAAGGGATATGGTGATAAACATGCCAAAAATTATTTGATCTTTGGTTCTAGTGGTTGCTCTTTATCTGTTGTGGTCTATGCCTCTTTGATCTGCTCACAAGAACTGCTAGAATATATTTCTAGATCCTCTTCCTGTGGAATATGTTCATGGATCCTTTGTTCCTCTACTGCTTCTTGAAATGAAAACTCATCCCTAGTAACAATTATGGAGTGTGGGAAAGGATTTGAGAAGATCCTTGCAAGGGTATGTCCTCCTTTACTAAAAAAATGCTTGAGCATCCTTGAAGACTTCTTGTTGGCTAATAATCCCTGTCTCGCACATGGATTAGTGCAAGGGGGGATCTTTTTTGAACAAAAAACCACAACTTCTATATAAAGAAAATTTCAAAGCAAATCATATACTTGAACACATCATGCTACTAAGACACTACTGTCACCAAGTTATCTGTTTACATGGGTAGCTTTCCCCTTTCCATGCATTAAAATTAAATGAAAGGATTGGAAACCAAATTACCACTGCCTAATCCCTTTAGCATCTCCCTGGCAATGGCGCCAAAAGTGTTGGGAAATTTAATTGCTTGAATTGAGTTACATTAAATTATCAACTAAGGAGATCGTAAGATTGTGAGATGTCGACAAATATATACAGGAGTAGACAACTAACTCTAAGCTAAGCAAGTTGAATTTAAAAGTGCTTTGTTTGACAAGATATTTTCAGGAATCAGAGTCAAGGATACAAGAGCTTTGTTATAATAATCAATTAGCTACTTCAAAGGCTCAACTAATTTCTATGGCTTAATCAAACTTGTAAATAAAACTCACTCAAGAACATGAATTAAATAAGAGGATCTTACATTGTAGGGTTGAATCCTATAACTTCTTAGCTATCTTTTGGATTCCCATGGTTAACAAACATTCAAATCTCTAATGCACACCACACTCAACTGATCACACTTGCAGAAAATGAAATTGCAAAAATGTAATGCTACAGAATTCAATTTAGTCACTGGACTTATATTTCAATCATTTACCACATTCCTTTGGCTGACAAGCAAGAACATCAACTAGTTTTGTGATTACTATAAAACTCATCCTTCAATGCATAACTCTGTAGGGAAACCCACACTTACAGAAATGAAAGAGCATAAAGAAATGAAATGAGCAACTACTGAAATAACATCACACAACAAAAAGGAAGCCATTTAGGCAACATATACCAAAGAGAGGGGGCCTTGCCTCTCTTGGCATATAATTCCAAGAAAGACTACAATAGAAAACTCTTGATCTGCAACAAAAAACTCTTTATTCCAACATCCAAAGGATTATAATGATTACACTGATCTTATATCAAGAAGTGTGTGTACATTTGAAGGTCTGGGTATTCATATTTATATAATATAGGCAAGATCACACAGATCCAAACTACATGGATCTCAAAACCGACCACAACTATAATTGTCGAAAAATCCGGTTTAAAGAATCAATCATATCTCCTAGACCCTTCTCATTTTGAAGAAACCATGCGTGTGGAACCTAAATGGCCTCGTCCTGCACAAAACCCATGTGGCCAATTTTCAATATTCACCTTCATTTGCTCGCAATTGAGACCACATAATTGTCTCTCTATTCTCGCACAAATTTCATAAATTGTTTTACAAAGAGAATAATACATGCATGCATCCAACAACTCGTGGGTATATGAATAGGATTTGTCATCCACGTAATGGAGAAATTCATGCTATAATGCATGAATTTCTCTCATGCAATCTCTTGTGTCGATTTGATAAAGTTGGCTTGAGCAACTCTGCCACATGTACATGTTTGACTGCAGGTTTGATTTACCTTCTATGATGATTTGGAGGATCCATGGGATGAATTGATAGGTGGACGAGCTTCAGGATTGATTTAGCATCTTGCATATGTCAGAATCCGAACTCTAAATGAACACAACTAGTCAGAGTAACCATTCTACTGCATAAAACTTATTAAGTGGATACATAATATATAACTGATTAAAAATAATAAATAGTTAAACCAAATTGCATAAAGAAGAATCAAAATGTACTAAGATTGAAAATTTGACCTCTAATATTCTTCAATGCACTGATTTTGTAGTTGATCACTATAATTATGGAAAAATTAAAAATAATAAATAGTTAAACCAAATTGCATAAAGAAGAATCAAAATGTACTAAGATTGAAAATTTGACCTCTAATATTCTTCAATGCACTGATTTTGTAGTTGATCACTATAATTATGGAAAAAGGGTGAAAGATGATGTAAATTGGTTGACAAATATAGGTTATGAAGGAAAGTTTTATGATAAGAATATGACAAAATAGTGTAATTTGAGGACCCAACAGTGGGATAAACTAATGCATTGAGCTAGAGGAGGGGAGGTTAGATGCATGTTTGACCAAGAGTTCTTTGATGCATGGGAGAAACAAATTGTGGCACTATAGGAGTACCCTTGTGTTGACATGGATTTTATGGGAAATCCACATCTGCATTTCCCCCCTATGGAGAAGTGGCAACCTATTGGTAAGTCTTTATGATATTTTGATACATACACATGCCTTTTGTATTTATATATATATATATATATAATATATATATATATATATATATATAATGTTGATACTTATATGTTTATGGTTTAGGTTTTGTAGATGTGTTATTGATTAGGTTACTCACAACAACAAAAATGGTTGTGGCAATACTGTCACCACATTCCCCACCATTGCCACATGTAGCATGAGATAGAAAGAGGAGGGTTGAAGAGGATGAGGTAGGGCTAGGACCAAAGGCCAACATGCCCAATGTGAGGCCATCTTAGATGGATCATTAGAGACTCTTTGGTGAAAAATAAAGACATTGATGGAGGGAGTACCAAATATAGATTAGACAACTTTGAAGGATATGTTCATGGATGTTTGTGTCACACCAAGTGAGAGGAAACTGTTACCATAATAGGTAGCACAAATGAGAAAAAGTGAAGGGGACTTGACTAAAGGTGGCCCCATGAAGGTGCCACCTCTAGAGGATTTACACCATCTTGATATTTTGCCACTATCTTAGGGGTAGTTTGATTGTATTGGGAATGGTGCCCCCATGTTTGTATCGTGACATATATGACACATATATATTTTTGGAGACATGGACTATGATATTATAAATTATATAATGGGTTTATATATATGATGCTTATTGGTTTGTGTTGACTCATTTTATGGTCAATGCCAATTAATCACAATGCCTTGCAATCTACCCCATTCCAAACTGAAATTTTGTGGGACAACCATGCTATGGTTGATACCTCACCATTGATTAAACAATATTTTATCATTTGTCTCCAATATAGGTAACTAATGGGTCCCTAACTAGTGTGCATGGGAGTTGCAAGATTATTTGATATACAACATTATGTGTTTGTTTCCAATATGATGATGATTTGCCATGGTCACTTCACATTCATTCATTTATCTTCAATAAAAAACCTTACCTCATGGAAATATTGGTTGAGAATGTTATTATGTTTTCTTGGGTTTCAACAATTATTTATGTTGATGAGATTAGCACATGATATAACATCACCTTCATTTGTCACAATAAACCTGCAAGAAAGTTTGAAGTATATACAGGGTTTGGTAATGCAATAAAAGTTATGAGCTTTACATGGTTTTCTTCCTTGCTCATTGGTTGATATTTATACCCGCAAAACAAATGAGTTAAAAATGTAATTAGCAATACATATGCGCAAATGATTTGTGGACAAATATTTGTGTGTAGTGGGCACATTTCATTGCTTTCATAGCTAATGGTGAAGGGTTGACGATCTTAGATAACACAAAGGATAAGGCATCAATCCACGTTCTCATAACTTGTGGAAATACACAAGAAGCAAAACTTGCATCATAGAATTTAGGCACTTGGTGACTCTCATGAAAATATATTTTAATAAATCATTTATTGTTTTTCTCCCATCCGTAGATTTACATCCAAGCGTGGAAATCATCCCTAGCTTGTCTAAATAGCCATTACCCTAATTTGCTTGTCACTCCCATCTCTTTGTTCAATGCACTATGGGAGTTACACCTTCTTGTAAGTGTTCTTGGAAGTCAAGATTTCGCTTAATCTAGCCTCCTTGCTAATGTGGTAGAAGGTAAACCTACTCCAACCATTGCTTGGGCATTGGAAGCTTAGGTTAATTGGCTTTATTTTACCTTTTCATTAAGTAATTCTCTTACACATACAAGGAAGGGTCAAGTCTTGCCATTCAAACCGAAACATGCATGTTGGTATAGTGGAAATTCATGGCCATTAGAGGGACCATTGAGCTCTATGTTTTGCTTGGGTTTTAGAGTTGCCAAGGAACCAAGTTCACCATGGATTCACTATCAATGGCTCCAAAAGCAGGCAAAGGACAATAGGCAAGCTCTAAACAAGGAATAAACCCAACATTCAATTAGTTTTTTGTAATGTTTGCATGATAAAAGTGAATCTACAACCAGGGAAAATGCTATATATGCTTTCCCTTATCCATTTCATTGCCCAATTACTACCTATTGTTCTCAAAGATTTGTCCCATTTTGTGCAATCCCTTTCTCAAGATGTTGAGAAAGCACAAGCATAGCTTACCTCTACTCTACTCACTTGTCTTTAAAAGCTACATTTGAAGATAAAAGTCCCAAAAGCATGAGTTGGGCATGGTTAGATTCATAAATAATGCATGCATGAAACCCATGAACCTCAACCTGTCCTTGTTCTTTGAGATAGGAAACTGTTAATGAATATGCCCTTAGGGATCAACATGACCTTCTTTTCGACTATTGTGAGCAATAAGAAGGAATTTTGAACTCCCTTGAGTCATTTAGAATTCCCTTAATTCCCATTTATAAACCCATAACCTTATCTTTTTCTTTACTAGTATTGCATTCTTTGATGCCTTTTTCAACCTAGATATGGGCATGTTGGTGTGTGGGTTAGATGTTTATTTCACTCAGCATTAGAAGGATGCATTATGGGATGGGATGATTTTCTCATCCAATTGATATTATATATGCATACATAATATGGAAAAATAATGGTGAATTTGCAGGCCATGACGAGTAAGCATTAATGTTGTCCATGTTTAGTCACTTACCCAACTTGCATTGTGGATGATAAAAGGTAACTTAGTAGCATATTTCAAAGCCTTAAATGTATATACTAGTCATCTAACACTCTTTTAGGCACTTATGATATAATGGGGAAGTTGTTCACAATGTTTGGATGGTATCCAATGGTTGTAAAAGCTTCATCTAGCACCCTTTTGGGCATTGTCAGAAACCCAACTTAAATCATGTATACATTTTTCATTGAAGAATACATATGGTTGGAAGCCATTTTTTGCATTTTTAGTAATTTTGTTTGTGCATGTCTAGCATGTTGAATCCCTCAATATATAGTAGGTTTTTATTACATTGTAATGAATGCCTAGTTGTGACAGAGGCCATTCCTGGCATACTTACTGTTGCTTATGTCCAACTGGTTAAGGCTACCATCTAGTATATTTATATGATGTTTGAAACATACCCAACTATTGTTGGAAACCATCTTGGCATATTTAGCTTATTGTTCATGATATTTTAATACATGCCTAGAATTTATAAGAACACATTTACCTTGTTTGTACTACTATTTAGGTTATTTGGAATACACACTTAGATTGAAAGCAAGCATATCTGGTTAGATTTCTAGTAATCATAGGTGATTTTCATTTCCTTTCTTACATACTAGAGGTTGAGGACTGGTTTTTGTTGTGAATGGTTGACAATATTTATGCTTATTAGTTTTAGCTATAAGTTGGGCATTCACTCATGCCTATGATGCAAAGAGGAGATTTGATGATTGACTATTAAAAAGCAAGTGAATATGGGTGTTGGTAGCAATGGTGATATACTCATATATGGAACTAGTAGCATACCTATGATTTGTATATGATTTGTTCCAAGGCATCAAGCCTAGAACTAGCATAATGTTGAAGAATTGGACACCATATCATATATTTAGAGGTATGTTTACATTTCTAGCTTGCAACATGAGTTCAAAGAGAGCAATGTAAGTATGCATTGTTTAGACAAAGTAAATGTGTTGCTACCATTAAAGTCACTTGCCAATTCTTTCCATTTACCCACCATTATCTCTCACATGAATATATTAGCACTATCATACCCCCTTTGTTGTTTTGAAACTTTTTCATGTAACATTGTACAGTCTACAGTAATATATGTTGTTCAAAGTTTTTAACTACGTGAGATTTGTATTAATTTCAATCATGAAAATGATACCAAATTAGGAGGATTTAGGTTGTGTTGGGCTTTCTAGTAATTATAAGCAAGGCTATAACTACTCCTCATCCCATTGATGATACCCTGAAGTGGACTCAAATTTCCCCACAAAATGGGGACATCATTTACCTTAACAATAATGCATTCTATGATATTTACCCTAAATTACCTCTTAGACAACATGTTGTGTAACTTTTTAGACATATTTTTTTATGCTTTTATGGTTGGAAATGTACCTATATGATCAAGCAATAGGTAAACTTATATTTCTATTGAAGAGAATATTTTTTTTGAGATGTTACATTTTACATTTGGTTTTCATGTGACATTTAATGTTGTGGTTTATTAGAAGTTGAGGACTTGAAATGGATATTTGTGCTGCTCTTCATCATTTAATGTGACTAAGTTTATTAAATCTCAATGATGGGAATTATGGAATAATAAGCTCCAAGATCATGTGTCTTCTTGATGCTAAGAATTGTGCACAATTAACTAGTCTCATGGACCTTAGTTTATTTAGGTATCTTAAGTCTTCTTTGACCAAAACACCTTTCACTTGCTATCCATCCATTTACTATTAAAATTTACTATATTATATTAATTAATTTAGGAGGTGATTATGCCCCTTCAACTACCCTCTTAGCCTCTATATAAAGAGGACTTGAAGACCTGAACAAAGGAGAGATCAAGTGCATATATGCTTGAGAGATCAAGTGCATATATATGCTTGAATTTTGCTACTGAAATTCAATTCCGTGTTGTTTTGATTTCTAAAATAGCCTAATAGAAGCATATAATGACAAGATGCCTTACAACAAAGGTCAAGCATTAGAGTGAAAATGAGTCTACTTTATTTCAAAGGTATATTAGCTAATTTACTTTCATGGATTATGCATTTTTGTAAATCTTTAAGACTAACTCAACCATGAATGAATATTGTTTCTAGAGAATCAGGGTGTGAATTCCTTAAAATCTAAGACTTTTCATGCTTTGATTATCTGTTGATTGCAAGTGGCATATAGTTTAAGAAACATCCCACTTGTTTGGAGTCTAACTGGCCGTTGGCCCTATTTTGGGTTATGTATTTGGTTTTACAAACAATTGTTAATAAAATATTTTTGTTGGGAATATCTATCGTTTCTCTCATATTTGATTTAAACTTCATTTCTTGCTTCAATTTAGCTAAAAAAAACTCTTCATTTATTAGTTGTTTACTTCATTTTTCATGTATTTTTGTGTCTTAGATATCTGTTGTGAATATTGTATAGTTGTTTCCTTTGTTTACATGCTATCAACTTTCACTAATATCTCGCAATTTGATTTTTCAACATACTAATAGATTGCAAACTAACATTTAATTTAATGCTAACAACTATGATTCATTATTTATTTTAGGTAACAACTTGCAATTTAATTTTAATTGATACTAACAACTACTTAAATTGCTCTTTAATGAACATAACACTCATTTAAAAACCAATCCCACAAACATCATGGGGGATATAGTACATATAAGGTGGAATAACTCCACTAACAACCTTAACAAATCAATGTTCCCCCAAGTTAGTTGGTTTTGGGGTTTAAAGCATCCTAGGTTTTGTTCCCCGCTTCCTCTTGAACAACCCTACAAGAGTGTTCCGTGTACAAGTTCTTAGATGTCAATTTTGAGCATAAAAAATTTGCATGTTTAATCATTTGTTATTTACATGTTTGGCATGGTTTGGTAATGATACAATGATGTGTATATACATGTGTTTATTGATTTTGTTTTTTAATGTAAAATGTGACAATCTAGTTCTTGATTTTCTAGACTACATATGCGTTGTGACTTCCAAGGACATGAATGGTTGTAATCGTATCAAATTAGTGTTGTAGAAGTCTAACCCGTGGATATTTTCTAAAAAGGTGTGGTTTGTGGGCATTATAAAAGTTATTGAATTGTACAACAAACAATTGGGAATTGAGGTGAACTTGAAGATGGTAGATGTAGAGGGTAATTTCTTGAGCAAGTAAACTAATCACAACACCCAATTCAACATGATTGTTGGTTGTGAGTCACTTAATTCAAAAAAAAATGCCATTAGAATGGAGTGATGTATGTGATGGTGAGTAAATTACTCACACGCATGAGGCTACATTATGACTCTAGCAACTCACATCGTTGAAAAGGCTAATGTAACATGTATATTAAGAACCAATGAAAGAGCACAAAGAAAGGAAAGCATGAGGCACCAACTAAATCTACATATAATGATTGAAAATGAACAAATATAACCATAAACTATATATAAAATGGGTGGGTTGTGTTTTCTATTAAGCATATAATTTCTTCAAGTATAACATGTTGATGGTTTCCTTGAGAGGTTTTCCACCATCTTCAACAAGTTCATATGCCCCCTTCTCCAAACAACATTTGACAATGTAGGGGTCACGCCATGACAATTCAAATTTCTTAAGGCCTAAATTTTCTTTGGCATAGTCAAAGGAAATGATGAAGCCACCCTCGTGAAAGGAGTGAAGGTAGATACATCAATTGGAATGCACCTTGGAGCACTTTTTCATGGCCTCATATGTTTTTTCCAAGGTAACTAAATGTTGCTCCAAGTTATTTGTGTTAGGGAGAAGTTCAATCACTAAATAGAGATGTTGGAAATATTTTTGTCATTGATGTCAAAGATAGGGGGAGACTACAAATGGCCAAGATAAATATTGCAAGATAGAGATTGTTAGAAATACTGTTTTTGGATTATTGATGCTCAATTTGGATAGCCTATATTTGAAGTGATTTTTACCCTAGATACCTAGCTCAATTTGGAGCATAATTTATATGGTTGGAAATCTTATTCCGAGACCTTTCCAACAGTATATGACATTCCCTCTAACTCCCTAGGAATGAAGAGATATGGATTTTTCCATTCGACAATCGACAAGAAAATTTAGATCGGCTCATCCAGTCTTTACAGGTTGGCCTTGAAAGTGGGGGATACAATTACTATAAATAAATGATAGATGTGCACATTTGTAGTGCAACCAAGTAAGAGATCAAGTCCGAGGCACACATAAGTGATCTATGTTAGAAAAACAGGACCGTGGAGCAATAAAATAAAACAAATGCGAA
>CBVK0103450653.1:0-35178 GCA_900067695.1 Picea abies | reverse complement strand
GCATTGTAAAGCACATTTTTAATCACTTTGAGAAAATAATACAAATGATCCATTGGAAGTTGGACTGGAAGATGTAGCCCAAGAGAGGGGTGAAGCCCAAGAGAGGGGTGAACTCCTTTATCATTTGTTGTGTTATGTGTTTTCTGTTCATTGTTTCTGCTGCTGTTTATATGCATCTTGAATGAGTAAATCCTTTTAAAGTTGTGTTGCAAATTTGATCCATTTTCATTTTAACACATAAAATTTACTTGCAAATATTTTCAAGAATACAAATCTTCTTCATTTTTAGATCAAGTTGGTATCACAGCATAGGTTTTTGAAGACTTGATTATTTGCAAGTGTTTGTTTTTTGATGCTCACAAGGTTGAAAATCACAAGAGGAGAAGGTCAACTTGTAGAGCGAAGTTGTCATCCTTCAAGGAGGAAGCATATATTATCACCGCAAGTTTCAAGGAGGCATTCGCCAAGTATGGCTCATGAAGAGAGGCATGAACATGTTCCTGTAGAATATGACAATCTCAGAAAGGCTATCATGGAAATGAGAGAGATGATGAAGATATTTATGGAAAGGAATACAAGGTCGCAAGGTGAAGGCTCCAACCCTTCAAAGTACAAGGAAGACAGTGGTGATAAAACTCCAAATGGAAACGGAGGGAATGGTGCTTCTCCACCACCATCACCTCCATCTTCTTCTTCTTCTTCTTCTACTAATTCAAGACCTCTTCTGAATTCTCCAAAGGAACATGGTAAAACTCCTTCACAAATTCCTTCGTTAAAGCTTGATATTAAATTCGAATTGCCAATGTACAATGGAGAAGTTAATGCTAAGAGATTAGATAATTGGATTCGTTAGATTGAGGTGTATTGTAGGATACAAAAAATTCAAGATGATGAAACTAAGGTTCAACTTGCTTCTTTAAGATTGGATAGTGCAACACTCATTTGGTGGGAATCCAAGACTCAGGAGGACATGAAGAAACATGGTAAAATTTTAACCTCTTGGAATGATTTTATTGTTGCAATTAAAAGACAATTTTACCCATTGGCATATATGCAAAATGATACTATGGATTGACAAAATTTTAGACAAGGTAAAGGACAAAATGTGCAAAGCTTTACTCAAGAATTTAGGAGAAGAGATTTGGTTTTGGGAGTAGATTTATCTTCTCAAGAAACTTTACTTAAATACATTGGAGCTTTACATAATTATTTGAGACATACTATACTCATGTTTAATCCTTCAAATCTAGATGAAGTTTGTGTTCAGGCCACTCATTTGGAAGCAAGAGGAAGGAACGAAACTCATGAGGGTAACAAAAAGCCATTCAGTCATGGAGGCAAAGGAAAGAGGAAGTTCAAGGGCAATGGTAAAAACAATGTTGTTGTTAAGAAAGAAGGAGAAAAATTCACACGTAAACATTGTTCAAAAGATGGCCATGATGAAGACCATTGTTGGAAACTTCATCCTGAAAGAAGACCCAAAAAGTTTTGCAACAAAGGGAAGTCAAAGACTGCTGCAACCATACCACTTGATTTAGGTTCTAATTCGGGTGATGAAACAAAGATCACAACCATGGGTTATGAAGGTAATGGTTCTATTGCAAGTACTATATCTTCAAGTAACAATAATCTCAATGTAACTTGACAAGAAAAAGAGAGAATTGAACATTTTCACATAAGGGTTGTTTCAAAGCATACTAAAATAGATACTCTATTTGATACTGGATCTCAAGCAAACCTTATATCTGAAGACACTGTTAAGAAATTAATGTTGGAAACAATTCCACATCCTAAGCCATACCCTCTTGGTTGGATATGTGATAATGCTAAATTACAAGTAACCAGAAGGTGTAAACTTAGGTTTGCTATCACTACACATTTTG
Organism: Picea abies; assembly: GCA_900067695.1. NCBI lineage: Eukaryota > Viridiplantae > Streptophyta > Pinopsida > Pinales > Pinaceae > Picea > Picea abies. Next base: position 33,295 of record CBVK0103450653.1, on the reverse strand, counting down.
TTGATGAGGTAGAGATTGATGTTATTCCTTTGGATATCTGTGGTATTGTGTTGGGAAGCCCATATTTATACGATAGGAAAGCTATTTTTCATTGTCATGAGAATAAGTATCATTTGTTTAAGAATGAAGTTGAGTACATTATTAGAGCCCATACAAAGAAGATGAATTTATCACTTGTAAATGTGGGACAAATGAAGAGATTAGTCAATGCTAGCAAGAATTTTGTTCTCTTGATGATTAAACCCGAAGAGGATATTGAAAATGAAGTATTTCAAGGTTGTGATACAAAGTTGAAATCTGATCTATATGAACAACAAAGGGAAGTCAAAGACTGCTGCAACCATACAACATGATTTAGGTTATGATTCGGGTGATGAAACAAAGATCACAGCCATGGGTTATCAAGGCAATGGTTCTATTGCAAGTACTAGTTCTTCAAGTAACAATAATCTCAATGTAACTCGACAAGAGAAAGAGAGAATAGAACTTTTTCACATAAGGGTTGTTTCAAAGCATACCAAAATAGATACTCTATTTGATACTGGATCTCAAGCAAACCTTATATCTGAAGACACTGTTAAGAAATTAAAATTGGAAACAATTCCACATCCTAAGCCATACCCTCTTGGTTGGATATGTGATAATGCTAAATTACAGGTGACAAGAAGGTGTAAACTTAGGTTTGCTATCACTGCAAATTTTGTTGATGAGGTAAAGCTTGATGTTATTCCTTTGGATATATGTGGTATTGTGTTGGGAAGCCCATATTTATATGATATGAAAGCTATTTTCATCGTCATGAGAATAAGTATCACTTGTTTAAGAATGGAGTTGAGTACATTGTTAGAGCCCACACAAAGAAGATGAATTTATCACTTGTAAATGCGGGACAAATGAAGAGATTAGTCAATGCTAGCAAGAATTTTGTTCTCTTAATGATTAAACCTAAAGATGATATTGAAAATGAAGTTTTCCAAGGTTGTGATGCAAAGTTGAAATCTGATCTATATGAGGTTGTTAATCAATATGATGAAATGTTTAAGGAACCAAAGGGATTGCCTCCAAAAAGGGGTATCCAACATGAAATTCAATTGCAGCAAGATTGTCCTCTTCCAAACATTGGTATGTACAGAATGTCGGTCATGGAGAATGCCGAAATTAAAAAACAAATCCGAGAGTTGCTCGACAAAGGGGTCATTGTACCAAGTTCATTGCCATGTGGATCTCCAATTGTGTTAGTGCCAAAGAAAGATGGTACATGGCATATGTGTGTTGATTTTAGGGCTTTGAACAAAATTACAGTAAAGAATCGTTATCCTCTTCCTAGAATTGATGATTTGCTTGATCAATTAAAAGATTCTAAATATTTTACTAAGTTAGATTTGAGAAGCGGATATCATCAGATTAGGATTGCCGAAGGTGACACATGGAAGACAACTTTTAAAATGAAGCAAGGTTTGTTTGAATGGATGGTAATGCCTTTTGGACTTTGTAATGCACCTGCTACTTTCATGAGAGTTATGAATGATGTCTTAAGGCCTTTTCTTGATGATTGTGTTATTGTCTACTTGGATGACATTTTGATCTTTAGAAAATCTTGTGAAGAGCATATTAAACATGCGAAACAAGTTTTGGATGTTTTGAGAAAGGAAAAGTTGTTTTTGAAGATGTCCAAATGTGAATTTGGAAAGACTTCACTTATTTACTTAGGGCATATTGTTGGTGGAGGCGAATTAAAAATTGATCCCTCCAAGGTCAAAGTCATATTGGAATGGCCCAAGCCCAACAATGTGACAGAGGTAAGAAGTTTTTTGGGAGTAGCCCAATATTGGAGAAAGTTTATTGCTAACTTTTCTTCCATTGCAGCTCCATTACATACAGTGACAAGTGTCAAGCAAGTTTTTCAATGGGGAGGTAAGCAATAGAAGTCTTTTGATACTTTGAAAGAGAAAATTAGTTCAACGCCAGTTCTTGCACTTCCAAATTTAAGACAACCTTTTGAAATCCAAACAGATGCAAGCAATTATGCAATGGGAGCAGTCTTGCTACAACATGGTAAGCCCATTTGTTTTCATTCTGAAACTTTTAATGGTGCCGTGATTAACTATCCTACTTATGATAAGGAGTTGTATGCATTGGTACAAAGTGTGAAAAAATGGAAACATTATTTGTTGGGGAAAGAAACCATTGTCCACACCGATCATCAACCACTACAATACTTACAATCACAAACAAAGCTGCAACAAGCTAGGCACTTCAGATGGATGGGTTTTCTACAACAATTCCACTTGGTCATTAGGTATAAGAAGGGCATTTATAACAAAGTTGCTGATATGCTTTCAAGGCCTATTATTAGTGCTTCAGTTATTCTTAAGCATAGTCCTATCATGCATGAGAGTTATGTTGAGCAATATGCTTTAGATACTGACTTTAAAGAAGTATATGGGACTTTGTGTCATTCTAATCATGTTGAGGAATTGGATTACCATGTGCATGATAATCTTTTATATCATCTTGGCAAGCTATGTATTCCACAGGGTGAAAGAATCAACATCATAAGAGAAGCTCATTCTTCTCTTATTGCTGGTCACTTTGGTGTAGGCAAGAGAGTGGCTAATTTGCAAAGGTACTGCTATTGGTCTAAAATGAATGAAAGTGTTTCAAGATATGTTCGAGGATGTTCATTATGTGCCACAAGTAAACCTAGAAATTGAAAGTTGGGTTTGTATACTCCACTTCCGGTTCCTTCTCGTCTTTGGGAAAGTATTTCTATGGAGTTTGTAGGAGGTCTACCTATGTCTAGATGAAATCATGATTATCTTTATGTTGTGGTTGATCGATTTAGAAAAATGTGTATTTTGATGCCTTGTAAGATGCAGGTTATAGTTGAACAAATGACACAAATGTTCTTTCAAAATGTTTGGGTGCATTTTGGATTGCCTAAATCCATTATTTCTGATCAGGATTCTCGATTTGATGGAAGATTTTGGTCGAGTTTATGGGCACTCATGGACACCAAACTGAAAAAGAGCACAGATTTTTATCTGCAAACCGATGGTCAGACAGAAGTTGTAAATCGACCAATGGTGCATCTTCTTCGTGGTTATTGTAGCAAGAATCCTAAACTTTGGGATGAGCATTTACACTACTTTCAACATGCTTACAATCGAGATAAGCACTCTTCAACTCAAACGTTGCCATTTGAAGCATGTTTTGGCTATTTGCCTAAATCTCCTTTAGATTTTATCTTTGGGAAGGATATTGCTATTGATGGTCAATATGACATTGATAGGGCATAAAAGTTCATTGAACAAATTCAGTCGATACATCAGATGGTGCAAGAGCAGTTGGAAAAGAGTCAAGCCAAGTACAAGACGAGACATGACAAGCATCGTGTTGATCACAGTTTCCAAGTTGGAGATGAAGTTTGGCTTTACATCAGTAAGGAGAGGCTTAAAGGAGAAGGTAAAAAATTGAAACCAATTCAATATGGTCCTTTCAAGATTATCGACAAGATTGGTAACAATGCCTTTCATTTAGATTTGCCTCCTTATATGCAAATGTATGCAGTTGTTAATGTTGAGAATTTGAAATTGTATGAGCCTCCTTTGATTGATGATCAAGGAGAGCATGTTCAGATTCCTTCTATAGATGATTTTTCCCCAGAATATCTTACAGAACTGCATGAAGGAACAATCCTTGAAATGAGAATGCGAACTTCAAAACGAGGAAATGTGGAGTATCTTCGAGTTGGTCTTAAAGGTACAAATCCAAGTAAAGCCAAGTGGATTGAGGTTGGAAAGGTGAGGGAACTATACCCTCATCTTCAAATAGACTGAAAATAGTCTTTTGAAGGTCCAAAAGCTTTCCAATGGGGAGGTGTGATCCAGGGGATCAAATTTTTCTCAAAATTCAAAGTGCTCGGAATTGCTTCAAATCAAACGAGAGCGTAGTCCTTGTCGTTACGAACCCAACACAACTCATTTGGGTTCAAACGAATGTCAGGAGCGAGAGATATCGTGTTCTATTCAAAATGACAAATAGGCAAAAAAAAGGGATGCTGACTGTACAGTCCATACGGACGCTGACATGGTAGACCGTACGACACATGGTAGGCAGTTGTGTGGACAATTGGCATATGACGTGGCATGTTTGCAGTGAATGGGATGGTGACATGTGGCCCAATCAATGGCCACCATGTGTCAGACACATATTGGTTTAAAATTTGTGCATTCAGCAGGACTCGACCCCGCGACCTCCGGGCAGGGGAAGAGACTTGGGAAGGGCCGCCGACTGACGCGCCACCACATGTGCCTTGTAATATAAATGGCGCACATTATATTTAAGTTGATATGTATTGTATGGTGGGCATAGACCGGGTCGGGGCTTAGCCCCAACCCCCGGTCCCACGTGTATACAATGTAACCACATTACTATATGCGCGCCCTATTGTATAGTCCTTTCATATGAGCCCCCGATCGCATACATTATTGCAATATGACCATATGTATTACCATATGTGCATGCGCGGGTATGGATTTTGGTTTGAATTCGGTTCAACGGTTATACAAACGACCCGCCACTTGTACATTAACCATTGGCTTTTGGAAATGGGACCTATGTTTGCACTTGCGCGTGGTCATATGGGTCATACAACCATAGCCCTGGCGGTTAGGGGCTAGGTGCACCGGTAACCATCCTACAATTTGCATGGTTGTGTCCGATGCTAAGTTGTAACGCTTAAATATGTGTGTGGGCTAGGTTGAGCCAACAAGGGTGCGATTTGTAGATGCAAAGACAACAAGTTTGAAGGGGGACTTCCAGGAAGCCTATCTTCTTCAATTTTTGGCGAAACGAGGTGCCGAAAAATCCCAGCTAGGGGATTTTGGATGTTCTGAAGCCATTGGAGCAGTCTATTTGGCATTTTGAGCATTGTAAAGCACATTTTTGAGAACTTTGAGAAAATAATACAAATGATCCATTGGAAGCTGGACCGGGAGATGTAGCCCAAGAGAGGGGTGAACTCCTTTATCATTTGCTATGTTATGTTTTTTCTATTCACTGTTATTGTTGCTGTTTATATGCATCTTGAACGAGTAAATTCTGTTAAAGTTGTGTTGCAAACTTGATCCATTTTCATTTTAACACATAAATTTTACTTGCAAATATTTTCAAGAATACAAGTCTTCTTCATTTTTAGATCAGCTCTCCTGCCCACTGTCAGGGAGTGCTAGCGCTCTGTAATCTCCTTTGGGGGAGTGTTGCAATGCTTTGTGCATCCTTTTGGGGGAGCTATAGCCTGTTTGAGAAATTTTTGGGTTGTTGAGGAAAATCAGGGAAAAATCCCCTTCATCTTGGAAATCAGTTGGATTCGAATCTGAGGTCAAGGCTGGATCTTAGGGAGGATCCACAATTGAAGGAGAAAGATCCTCAACCTATTCCAAGAATCTCTAAGGTGGTTGTGTCTTTCCAAGCTTATATAAGGAGGCCTTCTCATGGTAAAATAACATGGAGTTTAGAGGCATCAAACTTATGATATCATAAGGGAGATTTATCAGTGAAAGTTGTAGTCATTCTGATCGTGGAACTTTTGAGCAAGGGTCTAGACAAAGAGAGATTTGTGAAGCTGCTACATCTACATCTATGGTTGTAAGCACTTTGCTTTGTTTTCATTAATATAAATATGTGCTTGGCCTATTTCCTTTAAGTTTGTGTATGTTTCATGAACTTGTTTCTTTTGATAGATATATTATGAAACTAATCATGGTAGAGTAGGAAGTATGTTTCGTTGTTGCTTCTCATTGTATTGCATGACCTTCTGAAGAACTTGGAGATCAAGATCAACCTAGATCGAGAAAGGAAAAATGTCGGTAAAGGTATTTACCTTCTTTTCTTCTTCTTCCTTGAATAATTTAGCTTCATGAAAAGGAATGCCAATGTCCACATTAGCGCCTTTCTATCTTGGTTATAGGGGTCTAGTATCCAAGAGGAAATCCACTTGCTCGCAGGGGGATTTTCCTGTAATAGAAATTGGCGACTCCACTAGGGAAGTGAGATTTCAGTTTTGGTTTCCTTCCTAGATATTGTTTTGGCCTTTAATCACTTTGTGATCTTCTTCATGCTATGTTTTAGATTCTTAGATGTGTTGTTGACTTTTGATTCATCCTATACACACTGAATTTTTGATTTTTCTTGAGTTTTTTTTTTTTTTTTTTTTTTTTTTTTTTTTTTTTTTTTTGGGAAAATTTTTGAGTTCTGAGAGGCCAACGCTCCCCTGCCTCTTCTACCAAAGTGCCAACACTCCCCTACAGTGTTTTAGGGAGTGTTGCAACACTATGGTTCCCTTGACACCAAATTGCTAGTATTTTTTTGCTCAAAACTCTTTTGGGAGTTGATCTCAGAGTCTATTTTTTGTCGATTTATCTGCTCAAGGTTATCCTCATCTTAGTGTGCTCTTGTTTTATCCTCCAACCTTTTGATTTCTGAGAATTCATGATGTTTTGTTTGGGTTTTTGATGTCTTTCTTCCTTACTTTGAGTCACTCTTCTTCTTTGAGATTTTGAGTCGATCTACTGCTTTCTCCTTCATATGATTGTATGAAAGTTGTTGTAAGGAATTTGAGGATCTATGCCTTATTCCATTTGATCTTTGACGTCATTTTCCCAAGCAATTCCTGGTTATTCATCATCCATTAACCTTCTCCTACCTTCAATAGTAATTTCACCATTTTTCATGCATTCTGGGTGAGTTTTTGCATGTTTTTTGGCTCTTTTTATGAGTTTATGGAAGGACCAGTGCCCCCTTGTAGGCCATACCAGAGTGCCATCACTCCCATACAATTTTTTAGGGAGCGTTGCAACACTATGTACCCTTTTGTTAGGGAACGCTAGTCTCTTTTTTGAGAGTTTTTGCCTTCTTCTACTCAGTCTTTTGCAGCCTTTTTTGCAGATATCTTTACCCATAGTCTGTGGTTGGTTTGTGAAGTTGTTTGGATGGGTTTTGATGGTTTTTGATGCTTGTCACTCCCTATTTTCTTGATTGGATATTGAAAACTTTTTCATAAATGTGAAATTGCCTTTTCTAGCTGCTTTTTTGACAAGACAATTTTGAGTGATTTCTCTTTCTCCCTATCATTTCTTGGATTCTTCTCTGCATTTTATTGTATTCCTTGAATGCTTGATTGGTTGTAGAATCATTGATGGTGTTATTTATTGTTAGAACACGTTTCTACTTGTTTTCTTTCATACCTCACTGCCTTGACTACATGCTTTGTTTGCATCCCTTTTGCTTCGTGTCTCTTGCATCTGCATAGGACTCTTTCTCCTGATTGAAAGTAGTGGAGCATTGAAGGTTTTGTATTTACTTTCTGTATATGTCATAATCAAACAAAGAAGATAAACACATTTTTTCTTTTGGGTAGTGAAACTAGCTTGCATTTGAAGTAGCAGAATTGCATGGTTTTTAGCTTTTTTGGGACATTGTGCATATGTAATGATGAATGTTTTCTCCTTCTCGTAGCATAGCTTTCATCGAAATGTAAAGTTTGCATCTTCATCTCTTTGCATAAATTTCGAGTTGGTCAAAACACCATATTTATCCATGAAATTTTCCTTTTGAGTAACAACGACCTTAAAAATAAAGTGCTAAACTAAAAATTGATTAGACATTTTTATATTTTCTGGTAGCAAACCTATATCAAATTAGTTGTAGGGATTTGGAATAGGTGTGAAAGATAACTTTTCAAAGCTACAAACAAAAATAGGATCTTGTTTTAGGGAACGATGAAATCCAATTGCTACATTTTGTCCTTCGAAGCCCTTCTCACACAAGGGTCAAACCTGAGGTAGCATTAAGACTGACATAGTTACTCACCCTACTTTGTTGGTTTTGGTGTAGATATTGAGTGTATTATGGGGCTCACTTGAAGGTTTACCCACAATGATGAGTGGAAGCATTTCAAGTTGATTTTGGGCCAGATACCTTTCCCTTGCGCATGGATCAGACTGTTGATTGTTTCCCCAGGCATTACTGTTGTATTTGGTAACCTTAGTGGCCTATCTCTTTAGGGTCTTTACACAAGGTGACTATGGAGGGTCAAGTCTTCACGATACCTGGAATCAACATCGGCCAAACTCAATTAGGCTTCTTGGAGGGTATACCCATGTTTATGTGTGGGATCTTGCACCAAGGCGTAAGTCCATTAAGCAGGTCGTCAACGTAACTTTTCCACCTGCTCTATCTTAGCCCCTTCTTACTTTGTTCTCATGATGTTGGATTTCATCACCAACTAGTGTGCTCATTGTGAGAAGGTTTTGTTTGCTTGTTTGCTTACTAGATTTTTAGCATGTGTTGTTTGTTCTCCCTAGTAGAATCTAGGTTGGATCTTTATTTTTATGGCATCATTTCCCGGAATGACCAATGAAGGAACCCATTTTCCAGGGGAACCCTTTGTTTTTCCTTCTTACAAAAACGTTGGTCCTCCTTACATCGCTACTTTGAGCCTTCTAGGTCTCACAATTGGGTTCCCAGTATGGTTGTTTTCCATACCGGTGATCTCGAATGCAGGTGCTTCAGATGTAAGCACACCACCCACACATCAACCTCATGTCGACCTTTCTCCTTCTTTGCCCATCAGGTCTCCTTCCATTTCTCCTTCTTTTCCTAGTGAAAGATCTCAAGCAAGTAGCTAGATTGATAAGAAGAAGAAGAAACATAAAGAGAAGAAGAAGAACCATAAAGGGACCAAGCCTCCAACCATATCAGATGTTGGATCCAAGCAACCAACTACTGTTGATCATACTAGGACTGTTGATGAGGTCAACAAGATTAAAATGAAGAATCTGAAACCCAAATTGCCTTGAAGTCTTTGTAAGGGTGACCACTTTTTGAGGGATTGGCCTAGTCTTCCCAAGGTCTTAGAAATGCAGTCTTCCAAATCATCGGCCCCTGATGTACATGCTGGTGATGCCCCATCAATTAGTGGCATTAAGTTTGGTAAGAAGAAGACAACTATCAAATTTCCTTGTATGTTATGCAAAGGTGATAATTATTCTCACTTTTGTCCTCGTATGGATGAGGCTTCTTATCTTTTGGTAAAGATTCAAATTCCAACTAGTTATCGTAAGATTTCCCCCAACCCATCATTCGGTGATGGAATGTTCAATCCGGTTCCATCCCCGACCAATCCAGTTGATTAGGTGGTCAATCTAGTTTCATCCTCAGATGAACCACTAACCAAAGTAGTTGATCCAGTTCCATCATCAATCAACCCCACTTTTCATCTGAAAAGTGAAATGAGTCCCATCATTGGTCAGTCCCACCCTTCATCCAAAGAGTGCCAACATCGTCAATCCCACTCCTCCTCTGACAAGTGCCAAAGTGGTTTCTCCGGTCCCTTGATCGGTCAATCCGGTTGATCATGTCATCAATCTGGTCATGTCCTTAGTTGAACTAGTTGACAAAGTGGTTGATCCAATCCCATCTTTGATCAATCCCACTCTCCCGTTAGAAAGTGAAACCAAAGTGGTTGATCCGTTTCCACCTGTCGACCCCATTCTCCCCTAGGAGAATAAAACCCAAGTGATCGATTTGATGTCATTATCAATCGATCCTACTCTTCTGCTAGAAAGTAAATCTGATACTACCCACGTTTTTCTTGTTGATACAAAATCTACTGTGCTAGGGGGCATTCCTCCTTCTCCCGAGAAACCCCCTCCAAGTAATGAGGCCATCCTTTTTGATTAGGGTGTGCTAACTGGACCTCATCTTCCCTCTCACATTCTTTTCAAGATTATAGTACAGGTTTTTGGTCGGGACGTTCCTCATGTGCTGATAGATGAAGGTTCATCCGTTAGTATTTTTTCCTCTATTGTTTGGCAAGCTTTGGGTTATCCTCAGCTTGTGTCGGTCACCCAGACTCTGTTCGCTTTTAACAGAAGAACCGGTCACCCTTTAGGTATCCTTCCTTATTTTCCTATAACTTTGGGAGGGAAAACAATCTTTATTAATGTTATGGTATTCCAGGACCCCTTGGATTTCGATTTACTCCTTGGGTGAGATTATGTCTATGCCATGAAAGATATTGTGTCCACTCTCTTTCGTGTGATCTCTTTTCCTCATGATGGAATAATGGTGACTATTGATCAACTTTCGTTCATTGGCCTTGACTTGACCATCAACCCAATGACCTACCTAAACGAGTCTTATATGTAGTCGGTATCACCCCTGCCACAGGTCAATTATGTGGCGTTGTCTCCCATGACTTAGATCCAGTCGTTGACATGGTGATCTCTTCGGTAGGGCTATTGGAGCCTGATCTCCTTACCCCTATCCTGGATCTTGACATGTGTTCCTTCTAGAGTGTTTTTCTTCCATCTAGTGAATATCTCTTGGAAGCCATGATGAAGCTTTATCCCTTGACATGGTGTCCTTCCAGAGCATTATCCTCTTGGAAGCCATGATCAAGAATAGTCCATGAGCATGGTTTCTCTTCTCTATGGAAAGATCATTAAAAAATGAAATAGAAGCTATGAGTATAGTTTTCCTCTTTGTAGCAAGCTCATTAAAAAATGAAACATAGATCTGGGGATTGAACCCAGAACCTTGAGCATAGCTTTTCTTCTCTGTGGAAAGCTCGTTAAAAAATGAAAAAAAAATATGGGGACTGAACCTGGAGCCTTGAGCATAGTTCTTTTCTTGTGACAAGATGATTAAAAAATGAAACAATCACCTCTCATACCAAGTCGATTCTTTCATTAGGTCTCGTATTTGAACCTTCTTTTCATCCACCTGTATCCTTTTTCTCCATCTGGTAGAGAAATTGGTGACAACCTCAAAGTCGATGAATGAATTGAATCTTGGAGGGAATGTATCCATCCTTTGATGATCATTCTGGAGTCAAGCCACTAGCTTTTCAAGCTGGGGGCAGAGTACCAACCATCCATGGGTATCCCTACCTTTGGAAATTTACATTGGGAATTTACAAGCATAGTTTAATTTTGTTTCAATCTTGTGTAAAAATGAAAGCAATAACGAGCATAGTCTTAGTTCATTATCACGCTCGAAAAAACATAAGAACACACCGAGTAAAATTTTATCTCTTTTTCGAACTCACATGGATACATGAGAAAGGAACCCCCCAGAGTCGTCTTTAAGCTCTTTTCAGACTCTCTAAACGTGAAAAGATTTCCAAGTGATCTTGCTTCCTTTCCCACTCGTTAAAATGTTTTAAAGGGCGTCTTTTGAGTGATAATTTATATATTTTTTGGCCTCGCAAGACTAACATTACAAAAAATGACAATACTGGAGTCGTCTTTAAGTCATTTTTAGACTCTCTAAATATGAAAAACCACCGAGTTTACCTTCTCTAGACTCGTTAAACAATCATACATTGAAGGGTCCATATGGGACCGAACCCTTACTTCTTCTAGTTTGTTAAATAAAGGAAGAGGGACTTACCGAAGGTAAGTTATATCGAGCATGTGTTACCCTCCTCGAGCTCGTTAAATCAAAAATAGGTACTCGTCTATTTGGATGGGGGAAAAAATTGAAAGAAGCAAGCCAAGCAGTTTTTGAGAACATTACAAGTCACTCTTACGGTCACCCTTGAACACGACACTTTGTCTTTGCATATATTTTAATCCGCTGAACCTCTACATTGAACCAATCCTTTGAGTTTCTTTACTCCTATGGGTCACCCGACGAAAGTCATGGTATCCACTGCATTATCATGTTTTGGTCCATGTCATGTTTCTGTTGTTGTGCCTCAGTGTTCAAGGGAAGTATTTGCCTCAAGAGTCAATCATCACAAATATCATGTTTCAATACCCATGTCAGTCCATGTTCATTTGATCTACCAATTTACATCTCTGTGTTAGTTTTGTGTCATTGATGGGGGATACATCAAGGCCCTCCTGCGACGAGTCTATTCCTGTCGACCTCAACACATTATCTAGGAACTAGACTTAGAAACTAGTTAGTACCTTGGGACTTGCATGCCTCAATGGTAAGCCTCCTCACTTCCAATAGTGGGTTTACATCATTGACTCCTGATCAGGTGATTCCACGAATGTTTGACTTCAACTCATCTATTCACATTTGTTGGAATACACTAGGGTACCTTGGGAATCATTGACATCAATGATGATTTCCCCTGCACTTATTAACGATTTACCTCATTGACTGGTAATCAAGTGGTTTCTACCATGTTCGACATCAAAAAATCTATTCACATGGTTAGATTCATACCACATTGAGATCAGTGAGAAGACCCTGGGTTGAGTGTTCACTCTGATATCTACTTTACCTAGGCTACGAAAGGAGATCATTTGAGCACATTGATATATATACTGTCGCATAGATCCACTTTGTATTGGTCTGTGGCTATGTTTTGTCATCTCGTATATCCACTGTGTATTTATCGTGGCTAGGATCAGTTCATGTCATGGAAGTATAGATCCACATTGTATCTTTGGTGGCTATACTCTTCAGTCAATATGATTATGGATCCATAGTGTATTTGATGGAGGCCATACCTTGAAAGTCTTTATCACTCAAGCATAGGTATGCCTGCCTTGGGTTTGAAACATATCATAATTTTTGTTGATGGTTGTGTGCAACTTCTACCAGGTTCTCTACATCCATACCCTTTCTTGAAAAAGCATACAAAGTACTTCAGTCATTAGTTCCCGTCTTCTAACTTCACACTTTGGGGGGAAATCTGTTACACATCAAAATTACTCACTTCAATGATGACCTATTGTCATCATTTCAAGTGTCGCAAGTGTCGCTTTTTAGCCATAAGTGTCGCAAACATCATACTGCCATCTCACCTACGTCGTGTCTCTAATGACATCACAAGGACACTTAAGACACCTTCAAAGGATGGTTTAAGGAAGAGAAATCATTTGATGAAGAGTACAAAGCATTTTCCATGAAGAAGACCCCTTAAAAATGATTTTTGAAGGGAAACGCTCCCCAACCCATTGTCAGGGAGTGCCAACGCTCCCTAACCCTCTTTGGGGGAGCGTTACAACACTCATGACACCATTCTGGGGGAGTGTTGGGCATTTTTGAAGGAATTTTGGGTAGTGCTCCCCTGCCCACTATTAGGGAGTGCTAGCGCTATGTAATCTCCTTTGGGGGAGTGTTGCAATGCTCTGTGCATCCTTTTGGGGGAGTGTTGATTTGTTTGAGAAAATTTTGGGTTGTTGAGGAAAATCAAAGAAAAATCCCCTTCATCTTGTAAATCAGTTGGATTCAAATCTGAGGTCAAGGATGGATCTTAGGGAGGATCCAAAACTGAAGGAGAAATATCCTCAACCTATCCCAAGAATTAGAAAACCATCGGCAAAAAAACCATGTGCCGAAAAATCACCAAAAACGGTCACAAAAAACTACAAAAGAACGGACCAATTTTTTTTTCTCAGGGGCTCCCACCCTCAAACTCCTACAAACCTTCTGGCTGGAGGGTGATAAGCACCCCCTAGACCCCCTTTTCTCCCATATCAGTGTACAATACATGGGATCAATATTTCAAAGAATATAACACATACCCAACAATTCTCAAAGGCCAAATATCCTAGAAATATAATTGTACATAAACTGCCATTAATAAAATACATCACGACTATAGACCATACAAACAAAGAGTATGGGAGGATAGGACTCCATGAGAGGGAAATGTAACAAGGCTAAGATGTTTAGGAAGGGGGATAAGCCAAGAATATAATAAAATATTCCTAAGACTAAGTCTTGATTTCATGTCATATCCTAAATTTCCTCAGTGATGGGACAAGTTACCAAGTGGTGGGAGAGTGGCTCCTTGAGTGCCACTTGTAAAAAACGAGAAATTCATGTTTAAGTGAGGATATTTATGGAAAATATGTCCATTCTTTTCCATTGTTTCCATTGGATATGGAGTTCATGCTTGGGGTGTGAGCTAGGGAGATCCACTAAGACCTTGTGACATTGTGAACCTTATTAATTCTAGGTGAATTCTACTGAAAACTATCCTTGGGTTGCCTTGGGGAAGGATATATCCCTGGAGGGAGAATTGTATGGGTAGGCTACCCATGTTGTGAGGCTTGGAGGGTAACCAAAGACTCCATAACTGTAGCTAGATTTCCTGGAGCCACAACTCAGAGACTTCATGACCAACCTGTGTTGGAGCCCTAGAAGGGAAGTGGGACAACCTTAGGGATTGTGTGATAGAGAAGGGGGTCCATTTCCTTGGGTTGTGAAATATGAGGGAAATTAGAGTTTTTTGGTTAGGATTACTACATGAGTTTGGTACCTTGGCCTAGTTTGATACCATTACTATCTTTCAAACCTTAGTTGGCCCTTAAGAGCTTTTTCCCTAGTGGAGTCATAACCCTAGCTCAAGGGTGAATTGATAATGAGAGAGTCAGAGTAGCAGAGTCTATTGTTACGTGGATTCCATAAAAGATAAGTGTTATGATTTTATGGTTTCCATGCTTTAATTTCTATGTATATACTTTATTTTATATGTTGTTATGTTTTATGTGTTCAAGCATGTGCACCCATGTTTATATTATTGTTCATGTTATCTTTATATGTTGTATTTCATGGTAGTATGTATATGCACTCATAATAAGGCATAATTATGGTACCAAGGGTACCTTGATGAGGAATTATACTTCGTAAGGTGACCAGGGTTCATAATTTTTGTATAAAGGAAAAATTTGTGTAAATGTTAGCTCGTGGTAAGGATGAAAATGTGTAATTATATAATTAATATCAGAGTTGTTAATTTGTGGAAAATATGATCTAGGTTTAAATATATTTGAAAGTACATTATGTATAGAGATATAATTGTGGTAATGTGGCTCAACATGGAGTCTGGGTCCATTACATATACTAATATTACTAAGGATATTATGGAAAGACATGTGTTGGATCAAATCTATAACTTGACCTATGGGAAGAAAGAACACTACATTAACCTTACAACACATGGATTAGTAAGTTGGGGGAGCATTCATTCTTTTGATAGTGAGTCAAAATAAGATTTGAATGAATGGAAAAATCAAAGATATGAGATATCATCTAGAAGATGTGCTATAGTAAAACTTGTTCACTAGATTGGGAATGAGTTGCAGAATGCACCCATGTATGATTGGACTTCCAGTTTAGAAGATTTTTTGGGTGTAATGAATTATAGAGTTGCGTAGGAATAAATAATCCATGATCTGGATGTGGCTTTGGAAGCTACTCCCGCTAGATGGTGGGCCACCCATAAACAATATTTATCCACTCGGGATGATTTATAAAAAACCATGAAACACGATTTTTTTTCTCCTCCTGAATTTGAATGTTAAGATTTATCTTTGATTAAGGGAAAATATGTTTTGGTTGTATAAATTTATGAAGGTAGAACAAATCCTTTCATTCATGTATAAAATTTCACTCAAAAGTGGGAAAGTGAAGTCTTGTAGCCTTAGGTTTGGGTTCATATTTTCCATACTCTTGAACCCATTCCTAAAGCTTGGAATTTGCATGAAGAAGCTAGAAAGCAAACTAGGAGTTGGGTATCCCTTCGGTTTCAATTTTGTGAATATTTTTCTTTTGTGGGTAAATAGGATGAATAACCATAATTTTGTAGCTTATTAAGGAAATTTTGTTTACTACTAAGTTTCTAAATAACCATTCTCCTTTTATTTTTCCTTATCATTGGGAGCCGATGGATTTCCAAGCACCTGTGAAACAATTGGACCTCCCTCTCTATTGTGGAAAGGTTGGTTAGAATGAAGAAGATGCATATGAATTGGATGAGTTGAGGCACCTATATTTTAAAGAATCTAAAGACTCCAAAGTGACTAAATAAAATTGTGATGATGTTAATAGTAATCTATGTCACTAGCCTTATAAGTTGTGAAAAGTCAATATTTTAATTGAGGAATGACCTCAAATGGCCTCTATAGGAGATTTCTAGGATGAGAAAACTTTGTTTGAGATTGAGGCCCTACTGAAAGAATATAAAGACTTGTTTCCATGGATTTTTACTGAGATGAAAGGGATTAAAGGAGAATTGGGGGAGATGATATAGAGTTGTGGCCAGATGCTAATCTTATTAAACATCAACCTTGTTATCTCAATCCCAAGGTTAATGATAAGGTAAAGAAAGAATTTGATATAAAATTGGTTGTAGGATTAATATTCCTAGTGGATAACTCTGATTGGATCAATCCTATTATTATTTAGAATAAGAAGGGCATTGATGACGTCAAGATCTATGTGGACTTTAGAAGCTTGAACTTTGGTTGTGTGCATGATCCTTTTTCCACTCTTTTCAATGACCCAGGTGCTTGATCAAGATGCAAAGTCTTATTCCTTTACAAATGGATTTTCAGAATATTGTCAAGTCCATCTTGCAAAAGAAGATAAGAAGAAGACCACCTTTACTATAGAATGGGGCTCCTTTTCTTGTAATGTTATTCCTTTTGGGCTCAAGAATGCACCGGTTGTCTTTTCTTGAGTTGTGATTTCATCCTTCAAATATTCATTCACAAGTTCTTGAGGGTATATATGGATGATTGGATTGTATATTGCTTGTTGAAGGAAAAAATTGGGTTGTTGAAGTTAATGTTTGATTGATGTAGATAGCTCCAAATCTCCCTCAATTTGAATAAGTGCATATTATGTGTACCATTTGACATTTTTGGGACACATTGTCTACAAAGAAGAAGTATCAATAGACCCTACCAAGATTATTGTTATTGTGAATTTTCCTACCTCAACTAGTGTTAAATACTTGTGGTCTAGTTTGGGACATATTGGATACTACAAAAGGTTTATATGCAACTATTCCTCCATCACAAAGCCTCTAGTGAAGTTATTGAAGAAAGTTGAACTATTCTTGTGGACCCCTGAATGTGAAGTTTCCTTTAATATGCTCAAAGAAAAAATAGTAAGTGCCATGGTCTTAGTGTTTCCTAATTGGAAAGTATAATTCCATGCACATTTATATGCTTCTAGGATAGCATTAGGAACATTTTTGTGAAACCAAGAGAATAAATATGGATCACCCTATATATTTTGCAAGTAGGAAGATTTCAAAAGATGAGTGTAACTACACCACCGTAGAACATGAATGACTTGCTATGGTTTATGCTATGTATAAATTTAGACACTACCTTCTAGAGGACACTTTAAGTTTATACGAATCATTCTACTTTCAATTACTTAGTTAAAAATCTTGTTTAGAGGGTCATGTTTGTAGGGGGTTTCTCTTGTTTTAGGAATTATCATTTGAAGTTGTGGTTAAACCTAGTAAGCATAATGTAGGGCATAATCACCTATCTAGGCTTGAGTAAGGAAAATTAGGTCATGTAGTGGATGATCAACATCCAGATGTAGATATGTTCAAAGTAGAAGTTGTCCTTGACTATTTAGTAGAGAATCTTTTATTTTTAACTATTGGTGCTACTCCTGAAGCTTATTAGACAACTTAGAAGAATCACTTAGTGGTCAAAGTTGTATATTATGAGTTAATCATAGGACAATCATATTGATTGAAGATTGATGCTATTGTTTAGTGGTGTGTGATGGGTCATGAAAGGAATGATATTCTATGGGAATGTCATGTTCGAGGAAAAACAACACCTCATAAGGTTTTAGAAGTTCATATTTGGTGGCTAATTATATTTATGGAATCTAAAGAATATGCTAGAACTTGTAATGTATGTCAATGAGTAGGTAAGCCTTCTAGGTGTTGGGTTTTTATATTATTTGTGGTGAAAGTCGAAGGTCAAAGTGATTGACTAGGAAAATCTAAGTCGAAGTGATCAACAACAATTCAAGCGGTCAGCCAATAGGAGGTCATGGGGAGGTCATGTGGAAATCGACTGAAGACCAAATGGAGGTCGAATGGTAATCCAAATGGTAGTTGACTATAACAGAATCCCGAGATTCGCGAGATCTGTAGCCAATGATATGTGTGGATCTATAACTATTTTTTGGCACCATTATTTAGGGTTTTTCCTAATACAAATCCTATAAATAAGGTGTGTTCTAATCATATTACATTGATAAATCTTGGATGTTCCTACTAAATTTTAGTAGTAGGTTGTTGGTCATGTAGATGTAAGCCGAATTGACTACAGGGTTGTTCTTGCGTAAAGAAAGAGGGTATGTTGTTGATTGTGTCTTAGGTGTAGACCAAGGTTAGGCATGAAACCTTTTACTCAGAATGAATAAGACAAAAAAGGAGCAAGACGCTCAAGGAATGTTGGTTTTCCTGTTTGGGTTTCTAGGGTAAAATATTTTTGTACCATGTGATTGCTTTTTCATTTACTTTCTTGTCTAAATCTATCTTCTTCACTTCTACTAAGTTTAGCATGGGAGTACATTCCCTAACATGTGGTATCAGAGCTTGGTTTAACAATCTTGGATCTAAGCTCAGCCCAAGGTATAGTAAGAGTCATAAGTCAATGATATTTAAATTTGTGCTTGAAAGAATGACAAGTAGTTTGAGGATAAAGATAAAAAAATTTAATGGATATAATTTTGAGATTTGGAATCTTAAAATTGAATATCTCCTTGTAGATAGAGAGAAATGGGCAATAGTCTATTCAGGTACCATTCCGACAGGTATGCAGAGGGAAGAATGGGAGAAACTCGAAATAAGGGAAAGGAGTATGATTCGACTATGTCTTGCAAATTCGGTGTTGTTGAATGTCTCAGGCGAAGGTCTGACCAAGAAACTATGGAACAATTTGGAGAGATTGTACCAGTCGAAATCCCTAGTAAATAAGTTGTTCCTTAGAAAGAAATTGTATATTCCGAGGATGAGTGATGTTAGTTCGGTAACTGATCATTTGAATGCATTCAACACTATAATAAGTCAATTATCGTTTGTAGATATCAAAATCATCGAGGAGAAATGTATTAGCCTATTATGTTCTTTTCCAGACTCCCGAGATATCTTAGTTGTGGCTATAGGGAGTAATTCAACCATATTAGTGCTAGAATATATGGTTGCATCTCTACTATCATAAGAAATGAGAATGAAGAACATGGAAGGATAGACCAAATATTATTTAATGGTGAGGGGTCAACCATTGACAAAGATAAAGGAAAATTCTTTGGTAGAAATTTTAAGTTGAAGGGAAGATATAAATCCCCAATTCAGTCGATGAGAAAATGTTGGAAATGAAATAAATATGGGCATTATAAAAAGGAATGCAAGTCAAAGGAAATGGAAGTCAGTATAAGATTTGATGAGAAGCAGTCGACTGAGAGAAACACTACTCCAGATAATAGAAGAGATGCGTACCTGACATCGACTAGTAAACAATCAGATCAAGATGTTTGGTTGATCTACTCAAGAGAATCCTATCATATGACACCTCATAGATAATGGTTCTACGAATATGAGATATATGAAGGAGGATATGTGTTCTTGGGGGATGACTCGACAAAAAAAAATGTTTGACGAGGAAGAGTCTAATTGATACTGCAAGATAGGAGGAGTAGAACCCTTCCATGTGTGCTACATATTCTGGGTTTGGAAAGAAACATGATATATGTTAGCAAGATGAGTGATGCAAGAGTGCACACTCTATCTCAGAAAGATAGTGCAAAATGGTTAGGGGTGTGATGGAATTTATGAAAGGAGTTTGGATTGGAACCCTATACAAGTTGTTAGGGAATGCCAACTTGATTGCATGCAACAACATTGATGTTCCTGAAGTTGAATTGAATCAACTCATCTTGGGATGAGTCAAATCAAATTGACTCGACAAGTTATCATCAAGTCGACTCTACCATGTTATTCCATGAGAGGATGTGACACATTGGAGAAAAAAGACTTCGGGCTATTCATAAAGAAGGTATGGTCAAATTTTTTCCTGAATTTAATTTGGAAATCAATTTTTGTGAACATTGCATATATGGAAAACAAAATTGGGTCAAGTTCCCATCTAGAGTGACAAGGGAAAAGGGGATTGTAAAATTGGTTCATAGTGATGTGTTCAGGCATGTAACAATCCCTTCACTTGGTGGATCCCTGTATTATGTCTCCTTCATAGATGATTTTTCCAGGAAGACATGGATATATTTCCCGAGGAATAAATCAGAGTTTTTTGATAAATTCAAAGAGTTCAAATATCTTGTGGAAAACAAGACAAATAAGAAGATAATGGTGTTGAGAACTGAAAATGGTGGTGAATTCTATTGAAATTATTTTAAGCAGTTCCATAAGAAGTGTGGCATATCATTCCAAAACACCACACCATACACCCCATAAAAAAATGGAGTTGTTGAAAGAATGAATAAAACATTGATGGAAAAGGCAAGGAGCATGCTCAGTGGTGTCAAGTTTGCACAATAATTCTAGGTAGAAGTAGTCGACACTGCAAAATATCTGGTGAATATGTCTCCTTCCTCAACATTAGTCGACATAAATCCACATGAGGTATGGTTTGGAAAGAAGCCTTCATTTTCACATCTCAAAGTATTTGGCTGTGATGCATTTGTTCATTTTCCCATGGAAAAGAGGAGCAAGCTAGACAAGAAGGAAGTCAAGTGAATTTTCATTGGATACAAAGAAGGAATGAAATGATATAATCTTTGGGATCCTACATCAAGGGGAACATTGTACAGTCGACATGTGGTCTTTAGAAAATTCATAGATAAGTATGAGTCAAAAGTGGTTCAATCAGATAAAAATATAAATATGGTGAGGTTTGAATTGAGGAACAAATAAAATTATTCAGATGATTTCACTGAATTAGATGAAGAGGTGGAAAAAATGACCTCGATTGTAAGGAGGTATGAACAAGTAAGAAAACTAATCGAAAGGTATAGTCCACACGATTATGTTCTGCATTTGTGTAAACTGCCACTTACGAGGAGCCCAAGTTGGTCGGGTAGGCAATCAGCTTGACATAGGGTAGACTTTGGAAGGATTCCATGGTCGAAGAAATGGAATACTTGCACAAGAATGAGACATGGGATTTTGTTGAATGACCTAGTTGTTGAGGAAAAGTTATGAAATGATCTTACTCAAACATTTTCAGATCTTGCTTGGATAAAGAAAGATAGACGAGAATGTCACCCTATGTTTATAGCTATCAAAATTGATATCCTAATTCAAGAGTATTGTTTACAAGTGCTTAGGTTGTTTTTTTTTTTTTATAAATAAAAGCTTTGTGACATCCCCCAAAAATAAATATTTTTATTTTTGTGTGTTGGAAATTTATTTCCGTTTTTGGCAAATTTGAATCTGGAAAATTGTTGCCATTTATGGCAATTTCGAATTTCGAATTTACTAATTGTATTTAATTATTGTGACTGTTGGGCAGAGATCTGTTTGGACTCAACTAACTATTTGACTATGACACTTGTATCACAACAGAATGTTTATATTAACTGCGGGAGGACAAATGGAACAACCATGTTAAAAATCAGCTGACCATGACTCCATGAGTGGGGAACAAGTTGGAACTGCCTCTCGGCTGATGATTACAAGTGGAAAATCATAGATTTGGCCACTGGAAGCCTATGAAAATTAGGGATTAAGAAATCTGCGAAAATCCCCAAAGGAGGGAAAAGACCTGGGCAAAAAAATGGATAAATAGCATATGTGAGGAGGCAGGACATTGCCAAGTATGCTGGGAAAGGATTTATGAGCTCTCTTATTGTTATGAACACTGCGGATTGAGTGTGAGGCAAGAGGAGCTTGCTGAAACAGAATCGCCTTGCTGTTATGAGCACTGTTGAGTAAGTGTGAGGAAAGAGGATAACTGTTGGAATTGAAGGACATTGCCGAGGAGGAGTTTCCAAGCTCACCCTCATGGATTCATGGTTAGGCTAGGGGGTGAATCGAGCAAGTGACTTTGGCTGCCCTGTTCTACGGTTGGGAGGAACGTGGTTGTTCCCTTTGTATTCCCACGGATTGGATTCAGATATGTTGATCTACCCCGCTCTATTATGAATGGCTATGTTTTTACTTCGATGTCATATTAAATCCGAACTGGAATGATGTCCATTCTCTATCTGAATGATTTTTTCTGATGCATTGTATTGATTAAATCGGAAATGTAACATTTTCCATTTTGTTTGTTGTGGGAAATATATGTGAAGGAAATCTGTAATTATATTTTTATAAGTAAGTAAGGAAAGGAGGATATTAACGTCAATGAGGCAGATCCTCTCTGTAGATAAATCCCCAGAAAACCAAACTCAGATTCCTCGAAACATCATTTATAATGAAGAATCTCTGATGGAATGATATTCTTAATCATGTATTTACATAGATGCACAGATCTAGTACTGTTGACGTTTAATGCATTGATTAAAAGAGGCTCTAAGTGAATATTATAGAATTTACCTTATACATAAGATTTTATCCTTGTGCCCTTCTGTGCGTATAAACTCATAAGTTTAGATTTTCAGAATTCTATAAGGTAAACAAATATAGAATCCTTCTACCCCTACTGTTTTCACAGAATGAAAGTAAGAATACCAATACAAGGAAAAAATCTTAGAGCTATGAAAATAGTGTGAATTTCGGCATTCGGGTTACACTTATGCGAAGTTCCCTTGCTTTTCCAAACCCCAAAATCTCGAAGTGCGGGTCCCACTTTCCTATCCTTTTCACAATTCAGAAGTTGTTGTATGTTGGATGTTGACTTTTGAAACCCCGAAACCTCGAATCCCAAAATCCCGAAGTGTTGGTCCCACATCCTTTCACTTTTCAGAATTCAAGAGTTGTTGTGTATTGTTGTTTGGTTTTTGAAAACCCAAAACCCCGAATCCTGAAATCCCAAAGTGTTGGTCCCACATCCTTTCACCTGTCGGAATTCAGGAGTTGTTGTGTGTTGTTGTTTGGCATTTGAAACCCTGAATCCCAAAATCCTGAAATGTTAGTTCACGTTCCTTTTCGTAATTTCGGGAATTGTTTGTGTTTGATGTTTTGGCTTTTGAAGTCACGGGATTCCTAATCCCGTAATCTCGAAGTACTGAGCATGTTTTTTTTTCGCATTTCAGAAGGTTGTTTATGTTGATGTTTGGGCACTGGAACTCATGAAGTCCCGAACCCCGAAACCTCAAAATGCAGGTCTCACCTTTCCTTTTTTTCATTTCAAAAGTTTTCATATGTTGTTGTTTGGGTACTTGAGCTCACGAAGTCCCAAACCCCGAAACCCTGAAATGTGGGCCCCACTTTTCCTTTTTCGCATTTCAGAAGTTTTCATATGTTGTTGTTTGGGTACTTGAGCTCATGAAGTCCTGAACCCTGTAACCCCGAAATGCAGGCCCCACTTTTCCTTTTTGCATTTCGGAAGTTCGTATGTGTTGAAGTTTGGGGCACTTGAACTCACAAAGTTTCGAACCCCGAAACCCCGAAGCGCTAGTCTAACCTTCCCTTTGTTTCACATTTTGGAGGTTTGTATCTGTTGATATTAGCTATTGTATTCACGAATTTCCGAACTCCGAAATCCCAAAATGCTGGTCACTTTTCGTGATTTTGGGAGTTGTTGTGTGTTGATGTTAGTTGTTGTATTTGCGAAATCCTGAACTCCGAAATCCCAAAATGCTGGTCACTTTTCACAATTTTCAGGAATTGTTGTGTGTTGTTGTTGGCTGTTGTACTTGTGAAATCCCAAACTCCGAAATCCTAACATGCTGGTCACTTTTCGCGATTTCGGGAGTTGTTGTGTGTTGATTGGAGAATCTTTCCTCGATTGGAGGTATGGAAGTAACAGACCTGTTTACAAGTCGCTCGTATAGTTAAACCTATGCTGGTGTTATAGACATCATCAAATAAGAAAATATTGGTAATTTTTACAAGACTTTAAATAACATTGAAGGGAGGAGTATACACTCATTGTATCGTCGAGTAGGAAGTCTTAAGTTGCATAGTAAAGACAATCAATGACAGTAAGGTCTCTAACAAACTTTTAGACTCAAGCTTTATAACATAAGACTTAATTGCTTGAATCTCGAAACTATGCAAGGATAATTGTACAAACAATTTTTTCTTTTGTGACAGTTTTTGAGGTACATTACATATGGTATCAGAGCAAAAGTTACAACACTAGGCCTGAACAGGGCCACATTAATTTCTTAGTATATATTCCGATTTATGAAAAAACTAATAAATCTTGTGGATTACAAGAAGAAAGATTTTTTGTTTTGTGTTGAATAATGGCAGCTCAAGAAGGTGTAGAAATCAGGATGGAAGGGAATCCACAGCAAGGACCTCCTGGATATCCAAGACAAAACAATGATGGAAGCTCACCCACGGAGGTGTTGGAAACAATGAGGAACCTTATAGTTGAAATACAGGTTTTCAAGGCTGACAATGAAAAATTGAAGAAGACACAGCAGGAACAACAAGAGATAAATGAAGTCCTGCTGCGTAGTATAGTAACCAAGAAAAGTCCAAAAGATGATAACCATGAGGAAGAGGTCAGCAAAAGGGCCTCCAAGAACTCTGGTGTGAAAACAGAAAAAGGAGACAGTTCGTCTGAAGGGACACCTTCAGTTGAAGACAAAACCATACCAGACAAAAAAAGAAAACTAACAGACCACCTTGAAGGAGAATTTAAAATGATTAAACCAACTACTTTTGATGGAGAATCCAGGACAGGAGAAGAAGTCGAGGCATGGTTGTTGGACATAAAAAAATACTTCCAAATCTACAACTATTCCAGCAACATGAAGGTCAGAATGGCCATCTACAATCTGAAGGGGAAGGCTAGCATTTGGTGGCAGGACCTGAAATTGGCCAAGGGCCTAAAGGAGAAACAATTGGAATGGTTCGACTTTAAGAAGTATTTTAAGAAACAATACCTTTCTGAAATCTATTATGAAAGAAAGATGAAATAATTCTATGAGTTATGACTCGGACAAATGACGATGGAGGACCTTATAAATAAATTTCTGGAACTACTAAGGTTCGTACCATACACCCGAGAGAATAAGGTAAAAATCCAACGATTCTTAAGCTGTTTACCACAGTCCTACTGGGACAAAATTGAGTTTGACAACCCCAAATCCTTGAGTGAGGCATTCAGGAAAGCATGAATGTGCTATGACCAATATAAACAACGGGTAGAGTTTCCCAAGACCTGGAAGGATAAGAAGCAAGATGGAATAAACTAGTGAAAGAAGGGATACTAGACAGCTCCTTATCGGAATGCAACAAAAAGTTTCCCAAGGAAGGATTTTCACTCCAATCATCCGAACACGCAAGGTAGAGGTAAATCAGTAAACCTGGGAACGAAGAAGTTTGGGGACAACTCCCACAAGCCATTAAAGTGTTGGGAGTGTGGAGAGCCTCATCTAAGGAGGAACTGTCCACATTTAATTGCAGCAAACAGAATTGTTGTTCACAATTTGCAGGAAGCCTCGAGAGTGGGTGACATGGGTAGAATTCTGCATCGGATAAATGCAGCCATAGATGGTCAACAAGTTGACCACCAGTCCTCGGTGGTAGAAGTTGAAGGTAAAATCCATGACACCCGAATTTCTGTTCTAATTGACCCTGGAGCTACATTAATTTATATTACTCCCGATGTAGTAGAATCGAATAAACTTAAGAAACAAAAGCACGAAAAATCTTGGCTTGTACAACTAGCAATAGGTGCTAAAAGAAAGGTAGTTAAATTTATTTCTGACCTTGAGTTCAGCTTAGATGGCCAAAAGATAAGGACCAATCTGAACATCCTACCACTAGGGTCTTATGATATGATTATTGGGATGGATTGGTTGGAACAAGACAAAGCAGTACTAGATTGTTATACAAATATACTTAGCTATAAAGATAATTTTGGCACTATTAGAACAACCCAAGGCATACCAAAACCTATATTAGTCAGACAAGTTTCAGTGATGAAACTCAAGAAATGTATTAGAAAGTGATGTCAAGTTTATGCCATCCAAGTAATGAATCTATTAGAAAAAGAAGATAAGACCAAGTTAGAAGACTTTGCTGTCCTACGTGAATTCAGAGACATGTTTGTTGATGAGATACCAGAATTGCCTCCTAGGAGAGAAATATATTTCTCCATAGACTTACTACCCAGATCAGCCCCTATCTCAAAAGAACCCTACCAAATGAGTCTACCAGAACTGACATAATTAAAAATACAATTACAGGAATTGTTGGATAAAGAGTATGTCAGACCAAGTGTCTCGCCATGGGGAGCACCAATCCTCTTTGTGAAAAAGAAAGATGGTACTCTAAGACTATGTATCGATTATAGACAAATGAACAAAGTAACCATTAAGAACAAATACTCCTTACCCAGGATAAATGATCTGTTCGATCAAGTTGAGGGGGGCAAGATCTTCTCAAAATTGGATTTACGATCTAGATATCATCAAGTTAGGATAAAAGACCAGGACATAAAAAAAACAGCTTTTTGAACAAGATACAGACACTACGTGTTTGTAGTCATACCTTTCGGACTCACTAATGCACCAACCACATTTATGTGCTGAATGAACAACATTTTCAGCCAGTACTTAGACAAGTTCGTAGTAGTATTTATCGATGATATTATAGTCTATTCTAAAACAGAGGAGGAACATGATGAACACTTATGAATAGTTCTGCAAACACTAAGGAAACACAAACTATATGCAAAATTTGACAAATGTTATTTTTATCAAAAAGAAATACAATATTTAGGACATGTCATTTCCTCGGAAGGTATTATCATAGACCCGGAAAAGATAAAAGCCATTATGGAATGGCCAGTTCTTAAGGATGTGGCAGATGTTCGATCATTCATGGGAATCACCGGATATTATCGCAGATTTATAGAAGGGTTCTCCAAGATAGCCTACCCTATCATGCCACTACAAAAGAAAGGGACCAAGTTTAATTGGTCGCAAAAGTGTCAAGACAGTTTTAACAAGCTAAAAGAATTATTGACATCGGCACCCAACTTGAAGGTAGCAGACCTAGATAAAGACTTCACAGTATGCATTGATGCAAGTAAAGAGGGACTAGGTGGTGTTCTAACTCAGGAAGGGCAAGTGATTTGTTATGAGTCCTAGAAATTAAAGGAACACGAGTGAAATTACGTCACTTGTGACTTAGAATTGGCAGCAATAATACATGCCTTAAAAATGTGGCGACACTATATAATGGGCAGAAAATTCTTACTATTGATAGATAATAGTGGGGTGAAATATCTGTTTAACCAACCAGACCTTAATGCAAGAAAATCAAGGTGGCTAGCCTTCCTGAGCGAATTTGACTTCGAGGTTAGACATATCAAGGGTAAGGAAAACAAAGTAGCAGATGCTTTAAGTTGCATAATCCATGGGTTATTTGAGATAAACATCAGTAGGGAAGAAAGTGATTTGGAACAAGAATAAGGACGACAGGTATCAATTATGGAAATTACACTAAGATAATGGCAGAATTTCAAAATTGTATCACAAACTCAAATAAACTAGATATAAGTATCTACAAGAAGGGACTATTAAGATTTAAAAACAGACTTTACATACCAGATTCAACAAAGCTAAAATTAACTATTTTAGACGAAGTGCATAAGAAACCATACTCTGGCCATCCAGGTTACCAGAAAACAATAACAACACTCATAAAACTATTTTACTGGCCTAATATGAAGGGCGAAGCAACAGAGTACTTGGCTAGGTGCCAAGATTGTCAATAGGTTAAGGCCAAACACCAACATCCAGCCGACCTATTATAGCCATTACCAGTACCAGAATGGAAATGGGAGACCATATCACTGGAATTTATAACAGGTTTGCCTAAAACTTAGAAACAGAATGATTCAATCATGGTGGTAATCGATAAACTCAGTAAGTCCACACACTTTATTCCTGTAAAGTCTACTTTTAAAGCTATTAATATTGCTGAAATATTCATGAAATAAATTTTTAGATTGCATGGTATTCCTAAAATGGTGATTTCAGATAGAGACGTAAAATTCACATCTGCTTTTTGGAAAGAATTGTTTGCAGGGCTAAATACTGATTTGAATTTTAGTACGAGTTATCATCCACAAACAGATGGACATACCAAAAGGACAAACCAAATCATAGAGGATATGATCTGCATGTATGTAATAACAAAACCGAACAAGTGGGAAGACTACCTACACTTGGTAGAATTTGCATATAACAATGGGTACCAAACTTCGGCTAAGTTGAGCCCTTTCGAAATACTGTATGACAAAAGGTGTACAACTCCAATTAGCTGGGATAACCCAGCTGATAGACTCATGGTTGAACTAGAGATGCTCCAAGAAATGGAGAACATGGTAAAAAGGGTACAACAGAACTTGAAAGAAGCACAGGACAAACATAAGAGCTATGCAGATCAAAAAAGAAGACACTTGGAATTTCAAGTGGGAGACCATGTTTATTTGAAGGTCAAAGCCTGAAAAATCTTGTTGAAGTTGGGAAACTGTGCCAAGATAGCACCCAAGTTTTGTGGGCCCTTTGAGATACTAGCTCGAATTGGACCCGTAGCATATTAGCTTGCACTTCCAGCTAATCTAAGAATTCATAATGTATTTCATGTTTCTTTGTTGAAAAAGTATATTCATGACCCTACTCATATGATTGATTGGAACTTGGTGCAGGTATAAACCGAGGGTGAGTTCCAGGTGGAACCCCTGCGCATTCTGTCCTGGAGAGAAATAACACTTTGGAACAGAGCCGTCGCTCAGGTAAAGGTGCAATGGAAGCACTTTAGTCCTAAGGAGGCCACTTGGGAATTGGAGGGAGATTTGCGGAAATCTCATCCAATCCTGTTCCAGGAAAGGAACGAACACTGAGGACAGTGTTTTACTGAAGGGGGAAAGGATGCGACATCCCCCCAAAATAAATATTTTTATTTTTGTGTGTTGGAAATTTATTTCCGTTTTTGGCAAGTTCGAATCTGGAAAATGTTTGCCATTTATGGAAATTTTGAATTTCGAATTTAATAGTTGTATTTAAATATTGTGACTGTTGGGAAGAGATCTATTTGGACTCAACTAACTATTTTATTATGACACTTGTATCACAACATAATATTTATATTAACTGCAGGAGGACAAATGGAACAACCATGTTAAAAATCAGCTGACCATGACTCCATGAGTGGGGAACAAGTTGGAACTGACTCTGGGCTGATGATTACAAGTGGAAAATCAATAATTTGGCCACTAGAAGCCCCTGAAAATCAGAGATTAAGAAAGCTGTGAAAATCCCCAAAGGAGGGAAAAGACCTGGACAAAAAAATGGATAAATAACATATGTGAGGAGGCAGGACGCTGCCAAGTATGTTGGGAAAGGATTTCTAAGCTCTCTTATTGTTATGAGCACTACGAATTGAGTGTGAGGCAAGAGAAGCTTGCTGAAACAGAATCGCCTTGTTGTTATGAGCACTGTTTAGTAAGTGTGAGGCAAGAAGATAACTGTTGGAATTGAAGGACATTGCTGAGGAGGAGTTTCCAAGTTCGCCCTCATGGATTCATGGTCAGTCTAGGGGGTAAATCGGGCAAGTGACTTTGGCTGCCCTATTCTACAGTTGGGAGGAATGTGGTTGTTCGCTTTGTCTTCCCACGGATTAGATTCAGATATGTTGATCTACCCCTCTCTATTATGAGTGGCTATGTTTTTACTTCGATGTCATATTAAATCCGAACTGGAATGATGTCCATTCTCTATCTGAATGATTTTTTCTGATGCATTGTATTGATTAAATCAGAACTGTAACGTTTTCCATTTTGTTTGTTGTGGGAAATATATGTGAAGGAAATTTGTAATTATATTTTTATAAGTAAGGAAAGGAGGAGAATAACGTCATTGAGGCAGATCCTCTCTGTAGATAAATCCCCAGGAAACCAAACTCAGATCCCTCAGAACATCATTTATAATGACCAATCTCTGATGGAATGATATTCTTAATCATGTATTTACATAGATGAACAGATCTAGTATTGTTGACATTGAATGCATTGATTAAAAGAGGCTCTAAGTGAATATTATAGAATTTGCCTTATACAAAAGATTTTATCCTTGTGCCCTTCGGTGCATATAAACTCATAAGTTTAGATTTTCAGAATTCTGTCATGTAAACGGATATATAATCCTTCTACCCCTACTGTTTTCATAGAACGGAAGTAAGAATACCAATACAAGGCAAAAATCTTAGAGCTATGAAAATAGTGTGAATTTCGGCATTCGGGACTTGCGGGTTACACTTATGTGAAGTTCCCTTGCTTTTCCAAACCCCGAAATCCTGAAGTGTTGGTCCCACATCCTTTCACCTTTCAAAATTCGGGAGTTGTTGTGTGTTTTTGTTTGACATTTGAAACCCCGAAACCCCGAATCTTGAAATCCCAAAATGTTAGTCCACATTCCTTTTCGTAATTTCGGGAATTGTTTGTGTTTGATGTTTTGGCTTTTGAAGTCATGGGATTCTGAATCCTGAAATCCTGAAGTGTTGGGCATGTTTTTTTTTTTTGCATTTCGGAAGGTTGTTTATGTTGATGTTTGGGCACTGGAAATCATGAAGCCCCGAACCCTGAAACCTCGAAATGCGTGTCTCACCTTTCCTTTTTTGCATTTTGAAAGTTTGCATATGTTGTTGTTTGGGTACTTGAGCTCACGAATTCTCGAACCCTAAAACCCCGAAATGCGGGCCCCACTTTTCCTTTTTCACATTTCGGAAGTTTGTATATGTTGTTGTTTGGGTACTTGAGCTCACGAAGTCTTGAACCCTGAAACCCCGAAATGTGGGCCCCATTTTTCCTTTTTGCATTTCAGAAGTTTGTACGTGTTGAAGTTTGGGACACTTGAAATCACGAAGTTCCGAACCCCGAAACCCCGAAGAGTTAGTCCAACCTTCCCTTTGTTTTGCATTTCAGAGGTTTGTATTTGTTGATATTAGTTGTTGTATTCGCGAATTTCCGAACTCCGAAATCGCAAAATGCTAGTCACTTTTCGCGATTTCAGGAGTTGTTGTGTGTTGATGTTAGCTGTTGTATTCGCGAAATCCCGAAATCCAAAATCTCGAAATGATGGTCAC
The DNA here is from genome assembly GCA_900067695.1 of Picea abies. Classification (NCBI taxonomy): domain Eukaryota; kingdom Viridiplantae; phylum Streptophyta; class Pinopsida; order Pinales; family Pinaceae; genus Picea; species Picea abies. The sequence goes on along the minus strand of CBVK0103450653.1, from coordinate 2,265 downwards.
TTTTCACGATTTTCGGGAATTGTTGTGCATTGATGTTGGCTATTGTACTCACGAAATCCCGACATGCTGATCACTTTTCGCGATTTCGGGAGTTGTTGTGTTTTGATTAGAGAATCTTTCTCCGATTGGAGGTATGGAAGTAATAGGCCTGTTTACAAGTCGCTCGTATAGTTAAACGTATGCTGGTGTTATAGACATCATCAAATAAGAAAATATTGGTAATTTTTACAAGACTTTAAATAACATTGAAGGGAGGAGTATACACCCATTGTATCGTCGAGTAAGAAGTGTTAAGTTGCATAGTAAATACAATCAACGACAGCAAGGTCTCTAACAAACTTTCAGACTCAAGCTTTATAATAGAAGACTTAATTGCTTGAATCTCGAAACTATGCAAGGATAATTGTACAAACAATTTTTTTATTGTGACAGTTTTTGAGGTACATTACATATGGTATCAGAGAAAAAGTTACAACACTGGGCCTGAATAGGGCCACATTAATTGCTTAGTATATATTCTGATTTGTGAAAAAACTAATAAATCTTGTGGATTACAAACATAAATATTTTATATTTTGTGTTGAATAATGACAGCTCATGAAGGTGCATAAATCAGGATGGAAGGGAATCCGCAGTAAGGACCTCCTGAAGATCTAAGACAGAACAGTGATGAAAGCTCACCCACGAAGGTGTTGGAAACAATGAGGAACCTTATTGTTTAACTACAGGTTTTCAAGGCCGACAATGAAAAATTGAAGAAGGCACATCAGGAACAACAAGAGATAAATGAAGTCCTGTTGCGTAGTATAGTAACCAAGAAAAGTCCAAAAGATGATAACCATGAGGAAGAGGTCAGCAAAAGGGCCTCCAAGAACTCTGGTGTGAAAATAGAAAAAGGAGACAGTTCATCTGAAGGGACACCTTTAGTTGAAGACAAAACCATACCAGACAAAAAAAGAAAACTAACATACCACCTTGAAGGAGAATTTAAAAAGATTAAATCAACTACTTTTGATGGAGAATCCAGGACAGGATAAGAAGCCGAGGCATGGTTGTTGGACATCAAAAAATACTTCCAAATCTACAACTATTCCAACAACATGAAGGTCAGAATGGCCATCTACAATCTAAAGGGGAAGGCCAGCATTTGGTGGCAGGACTTGAAATTGGCCAAGGGCCTAAAGGAGAAATAGTTGGAATGGTCCGACTTTAAGAAGTATTTTAAGAAACAATACCTTTCTTAAAGCTATTATGAAAGGAAGATGAAAGAATTCTATGAGTTATGACTCGGACAAATGATGATGGAGGACCTTATAATTAAATTTCTATAACTACTAAGGTTCGTACCATACATCCGGGAGGATAATGTAAAAATCCATCGATTCTTAAGCTGTTTACCACAGTCCTACAGGGACATAATTGAGTTTGACAACCCCAAATCCTTGAGTGAGGCATTTAGGAAAGCATGAATGTGCTATGACCTGTATAAATAGTGGGTAGAGTTTCCCAAGACCTGGAAGGATAAGAAGCAAGATGGAATAAACTAGCGAAAGAAGGGATACCAACCAACTCCTTATCGGAATGCAGCAAAAAGTTTCCCAAGGAAGGATTTTCACTCCAATCAAACTGGTAAACCTGGGAATGAATAAGTTTGGGGACAACTCCCGCGAGCCATTAAAGTGTTGGGAGTGTGGAGAGCCTCATCTAAGGAGGAATTGTCCACGTTTAATTGCAACAAACATAACTGTTGTTCACAATTTGTAGGAAGCCTCGAGAGTGGGTGACATGGGCAGAAGTCTGCATCGGATAAATGCAACCATAGATGGTCGACAAGTTGACCACTTGTCCTTGGTGGTAGAAGTCAAAGGTAAAATCCATGACACCCGAATTTCTGTTTTAATTGACCCTGGAGCTACATTAAGTTATATTACTCCCGATGTAGTAGAATCGAATAAACTTAAGAAACAAAAGCACGGAAAATCCTGGCTTGTACAACTAGCAACATGTGCTAAAAGAAAGGTAGTTAACTTTATTTCTGACCTTGAGTTGCTAAAAGAAAGGTAGTTAACTTTATTTCTGACCTTGAGTTTATCTTAGATGGTCAAAAGATAAGGACCAATCTAAACATCCTACCACTAGGGTCTTATGATATATTTATTGGGATGGATTGGTTGGAACAACACAAAGCAGTACTAGATTTTTATACAAAGATACTTAGCTATAAAGATAATTTTGGCACTGTTAGAACAGTGAGATCGGAAGAGC